>APFE030253882.1:79262-97301 GCA_000404065.3 Pinus taeda | reverse complement strand
ATCCTATTAGAGCTATTTATCTTTCCTAGTTTCCCTGTGAGACCCCTTAATTCAATCTCCTTTCCTTCTAAAAAAAGTTTCAAGAAAAGTTCTTGAAAATTAAAAGCTATCGTACCCAAAGATTGTAGCCATTGAACTCCTAGTACAACATTGGCACCACCCATTGGAATGGAAAGCATTGGAATATTCAAGACATATTCTCCCATGGCTAGCTTGATTTTATGGCACTTTCTAGAGAAATTTATGGTTCCTCCATTTTCAACCATTACTTGACACCCTGGTGCTGGATATAGGAAGAAATTCATTTTCTTGGCTATCCTACGATGAATAAAATTATGGGTACTACTTGAATCAATCACCATTGTTACCTTTTTCTTATTGATATGCCCTTCCATCTTGAGAGTTTGAGGAGTGGTAATTCTTTTTAATGCATTACAAGATATGGTCAGATTCATTTCTTCTTTCTCTGAGATTGGTTCCTGGTGTATATCCTCTTCTTTTGACGTTTCTTTCTCCTCTTCCCTATCTATGTAAATTAATTTATTCTCAGCACAGTTATGACCTTTAGTGTATTTTCTATCACAATTGTAGCAAAGCCCTTTTGCTCTTTCTTCTTCCAATTGTTTTCATCTCAACCTTGTAGGTGGTGAAACGCTAGGAGAAGTAACATCTCCATATTTATAGCTATGAGTGGTAGGCTTCTTTGTTGCCATAATTTTGCTTTCAATTTTTCTTGCCAACATGTATGCCTTCTCCAATGAATCAGGTTCCCAAAGGAAAACCACATGTTGAATTTTATCCTTTAAAGTCCCTATGAAGACATCAATCCTCTTCTTCTCAAGAATATCATTTAACCTTATATTCAATTTTTAGAAGTCCTTAATGTGCTCTGGCATTGAACCCTTTTGTTTGAGATTTATCAATGGGCTAAAGAAGGTGTTGCTCTATGTATCCTCATAATGTGCTATCACTTCCTCTGTGAAAATTGACTAGGTGACAAGTGGTTTAGGAGAACAAAGCCCTTTATACCATCAAAATTGATTCGATTCTAAATATAAAGATGCAATACGTACCTTTTGTAACAGTTGCACATCATGTAGATCAAAATATTTCTCCATCTCTAGTATCCATGTTATGGGATCCCTGCCATCAAACATCCTCATATCGATCTTTGGAATATGGTGGGTCTTTAATCCAATGTTAGATTATATAAAATCATGAATACTATTTATTTTTTTCTCATCATGAGTTTCCTCTACTACCTTTTCGTAGAATCAGTTACTGAGCCTCCTGATCTAATCTCAGCATTGCTCTTCACTTATCAATATTTGATTGAGATTGATCCTCCTACTACTAAATACTACGAGTCATCATAACAAGGTAATGATCCATGACAAAAATACCTCAACAAACCCTACCCAAATTTTTACAAATCTTGGACTAAGGATCTACATCGTTTCACCTCACTCTTGGAGGTATAGATTCATGTGATCCTTCTTCCCACTTGGATCTGAATATCCTCCTAATAGAGGTATCTTATTGGTCCTCATCATCATCATCCTCCCGGTTAGTCGAACTACCAACTGGCTAAGGCTTTCTCTTGAGACTAAATAATAGTCCCTCTCAACCACAACATCTCTAATACATGCCTTTCTCCTCATGGTTGTGCATGCATCTTCCTCTAATGTGTAGATGTCGTTGATCACGACACTAAATTGCTTGATTTGAGATGAAAAAATATGCTTGAGGTAGGCCTTCCCATCTTTGAATACTACCTCATACCCTTTGTCTTGAATCCACAATTTCTTCATCAGTTCAAATTTCTTTGCTTCATTTCTATTACCGAATAGCTCATTGAGAGTCTTCCAGATAGCAAAGGGAGTCTCTTTTCCATGTAATTTCAAGACTATGTGGCATCTCACACCCTCATGGATTATCCTCTTGGCTCTAGCTACACACTTCTTCCAATCTCCTAGATTCTGAGCATTAGCTCCTATCAATTTCTAGATATCATTATCAATTAATTCCTTCAACCCATTATCTTGAAGGATTTCCTCCATTTTGTCCTTCTAAGAAACATAATTTGAGCTTCCATCAAGGGCATACTTGAGTCTTAGTCCATACAAAGTCATCCTGCTAGCTTTGAAGAAATGATCCTGTAAGTTTGATCCTTGTGCAATAACAAGTTCGAAATCTCTACTCTATTGTGAAACCTCCTCTATGGTGATTCTAGCTATGATACCGTGTAGGTCTAAACTAATTATGTAGTTTCCCAAAACAAAATACTTGAATCTACTCTACTCATCTGCAAAAACAACTAAATGATCGAGAAATCACAACATAAACATGAGACAAGATTCATTCACACATGCTCAAATATTTCTCTAATGGGAAATATTGCTTCTCAAAACCCCTTCCTATCTATATATTTCATTAGATCATAAAATAGAGAAGAAATACAATGCTTGTTCATCCTCAACAATCTCTACACACGTATAATCTATCTCGCTGCCTCACAAGTTGAATTTGGCCAATACTTAGCTAATTATGATGCCTTCCAAGATCATTTTTACCTGCATTTTTTCCTTGGGAATTAAACCCCAATTAAATAGGAGATTCCTCATATAGATTTACACAATCCCTATAGGTCCTTCACTAACTGCATGCACCACCTATACAACTTGATAAATTATACAACTAATAGTACACTTCCCTTGAACTCCAACCTCAATTGGGTAAGTCATAACTCATGCATGCATGAGTTAATTATGCTTGTTTATCAATTAACTGGTTGAACACTAAAGATGCACCCCACTGCTAGAGCTCCTACTAGTTCCTCCAACAATTGGAACTATTTTAATTGAAATTAACTCAATTTAATGGAATTAAATTATTACAACTAAAATTAAACTCAACCCAGGCTCCTAAAATTTAGGAACCACACTACATGAATCAAGTTAGGCCCTCAACTCAAATTAACCCAACCAACTAAATGAAGCTAACTTAGTTAAATCATAAAATTTTTCTTGTCATGTGGAATCAAAATATCCTTCTAATTTAATTAAAAGGAAAATTAAATCACAGATTTCTTGTTGCCATTTTCAACAGGATGGGTGGAATTGTACTTCATAATATAAGGAACACAGTCCTCAGTAGGTCGAGGAGGATATTACATACGTAGAGAGAGAATTAGCTAATGTGAGTCATTGTGTGAATGATTCATGAATGTTGGTTGAGGTGGTAGATAGGGTCCTTGACACGGGTCACACCATAGGACGTTATAGCCAATACATCTACACAATTGACATATATTGGAATTTGAAATTTCTACCGAGACAAGCTTTGATTGAGAGTAATGAAACTAAAGAGGAAATTTTATTAATGTTGTATGAGATACGATCGAATATGCTATCCATAGATCGCAAGCTCAAGTGAATAGAGACACATTTTGGCACACCCCCTAATCTTGGTTTCTCCCCAGAAAAAAATAAGGAGCATATTCCTGACCCTAAGGAGGTCTCTGAATCTCATAATTCTAAATGATTCCTCTTATGTTGTCCTCTCATTCAGTTTCCATTTCCATATTTTTCTATTGTCGGTTAAAGAATGGGCCTGGACGCATAGCATGTCAAACTAGTTTTCTTGTTTTTTGGGTAAATATCAACAAACATTTTATTTGGATACTAATAAGCTTGAAGTTTTGTTTGTGGTATGTTTTCTACATTGGATGTACAATCTTTAACTTGAAGAATAGGATCTTTACCTTACCAAAAAAATAGAAAAACAGAAAAAGAAAAAGAGATTTACTTTTAATTATGAGTTGGTGATGGAAATACAAAATAAAATGTATCGAAATTAGAATAATCAATATTTATTTATTAAAAAATAATGGATAAAATAAATTGACCTTGTTAATAATTGTATACTTGATAGTAGTGAGGTGCTCTATATCCAATATTACAGAAAGTAAATTGAAGAAAAGGAATTAAAACTCGCTCTCTCTTCTCTCTCTCTCTCTCTCTCTATTATATATATATATATATATATTAGTGAACTTAATGGAATAAAATTAAAAGATTATACCTTAATTTGACAACTATTGTCATCGTCGTAAACTTACCAACTAAAATAGGCTTTACATTTAAATTTTTTTTAAAAATGAAATAATAATTTTATTTTATCAGATAATTAATAATTGTAATTAATATTATATTTTAGTCTTTTTAACATATTAAGTTAATAAAATGTAGTACTAAGCACCCCTCATAATGAAATTGGATGGTATCTCATAATAGAATCACAACTCTTATCTCAGATCATCTCAACAGTTGTCAAGATGTTAAAACAAAAATCATAAAAAATAACTCAATTATAACTTTAGTATTATTATTAAAAGAATCAATATATGAGTTAAGTGTATATACATTTAAAAAATCATGTCACAAGATTCTTAAAGATGGAGATTTACCCCGAGTTTACCATCAATATTATTAATTTGTAAATAGACTTTGTTACTATACCACAGTGCAATACATAGCTTACTAATACCGCATCCCAAGAAAACATAACTTATGTTCATATAACATGGTTTTTAATTAATCAATTTAATTATAAAGGGGCAAAGTGTATAATTACTTATAAGATAAATATTTGATTTCTAACTGCTACTTCAAATATTCTAGAATATTACATAAAAGTTAAAACCCTACCATCCATGTAATTAAACTAAGTGTAATTTTTTTTAATATTAATTTAATGAAATATTGTACAAAATTAAAAATAGAGTAATATTGCTTAATGTTTTTTTTCTCCTTATTATAAATTTTTATTTTTAATATATTATACATATTTATGATGATATGTTATGGTTATAATATTAAGGAGCCTAGATCCATCTTAATCTTGTATCTATCAGGTGAAATTAATAGATTGATCAAATATCTAGATGTTTAAATAAAGATATTTAAACATCTAGAGATTTGATCCCTCTCAACCCTTGATAGGTTCGGGATTAAAATGGATCTATGTTGGTTATTTACATATATCTCAACTCCATGCAAAGCATGAAGGGAATTTTGAGCAACATGCAAATAAAATATTCTTTTTTTTAAGCTTGGTAGGACTACATCTTCATCATGTCCAACTTTTCACCCCGATCAAGGGGGATAGCACAAGATTTGAAACCAAGACTTCTAGTTCGGTGAGACTTCATTTTCATAGCCATTGCCAATTGAGACACCCCAAGGAGACATCGATAAAATAATTTAGCTATAAGAAAAAAATTAAATTTTAATTTCTTTATATAATACTTACATAGTTGATAGCCCCGAGGATTAGCTCAAGTGACCAATTCCTAGTTTTTAAGAACCGCTGCTATTAGAATGTCACGCATTCAATTCTCTAAACAGCTTTGGGCTCAGGCTTTGTGTTTGACCCAATAGGAAGTGATCCCCTTGAGTGGATTTGTCTAGAACAATATTTTGTGAATGCAGCAAGTCACCCATCTCCAATGACCATAAACCACAAAAACAAAATACATAAAGGGTTGATATGTGAAATGTTTTATTTTTAATGCACATTTTCCACATTATTAGTGTATTTTTAAATAAATGTTACATAAATAGTTGAGATGTGAAATATTTTATTTGTAACCCACATTTTGCACACTATTAGTATATTTTCAAATGCATGCTCTCCTCATATTAGGAAGTGGAAATTATAAATAAATGGAATAAGAACACACACACACACTCTCTCCAGTATCTCCTCATACAAAGTACAAAACACCTAAAAAATATTACTTAAAGTAATTATTTTCTGTCTACATATATATCAAATTCATAAAAAATTATGTTATTGAAGGTGCATATTGAAATATTTTATTTATTGTCAAATTATATTTTATTTAAAGTTAACAATAAACTATTTTCAAAAATAAAAGAATTACACACCTTCCTCAAATTGAAAAATAAAAATATATTAAAAAAATATGTTCAATTATGCTATATCTCTTTATATAAACTTGATATAAAATTATTTTACTTAGTATGTATATTGAAATATAATATTTAAGCTGTACATTGAATTTGTTTGTTATTAATAATTTTTAAACTTCATATATCAATTTCATATTAACAATTGAATAAATTACACATCTTCTCTCAATTACCTTTTTCTGTCTCTATCTCTATAAAATTGATATAAAATTATGTTTACTTTATATAAAAATTAAAATATCTTATTTATAGTTTATATTGAACTATGTTTTAGGTTATTTAATATATCTTTTTCAAATACGACACGTGAACTCTATGTTGAGCACGAAAATAATTATACGACTCCTTCTTACAAGATTGTAATATCAAATGTGGTATATGTCAGATCTCAATTCTATATTAGTAGTGAACGAATGATATATACCCTCATACTAAAATGGCAAAAAAATATATACGTACAAAATTGACAAATTTTTATTTTCAATTACTTTATTTTTTAATATGGAAAATTGTAGTAAAATTATGTTATCTAAGATGAATATCGAAATACTTTATGTATAGGTGACACTGAAACTATTTTGTTATTGCATTTTTATTTTTATTTTTAATGTAAGTATTAATTTTTTATTATTTAATGTAACTGAAGATCTCCTCGTGATAAAGTGCCTTTTTGAAGCAATAAATAAATTTTAAATAAAATTTAAAAATTAATATTTTAATTTAATTAATAAATTTTATTTTATTTTAATTTAAATTTAAATTTTAATGTTATAAAATATTTAAAATGTAAAATTCGGAAAAATAAAAATAAACATAAAATTTTGTAAATATTTAATATAAATTATAAATAAATTATAACTAATGATGAGAGCTTCTAGAATGCTATGTGAGATAATAGAGGTGTCTGACCTTTCGGGTGGACACTTCACCCATCTTAAGGTACAATAAGCTTAGAATGATATGAAGAGTGTTAGAGCACAAATAAATAGAGAAAGGAAATGGTCATTAGAAAAGGAAAAATATTGAGAATGATAAACTTTTAAAATTATTATAATAACACTTTAATAACTATTATTGATTTTGCAAGGAAATGAGCATTAGGATGATAATGAGAATGTTGAGATCATTATATTTTATAAAGTAAATATGAACTATTGAAGGGAAAAAATGGAAAGTAAGATTAAATAAAATATAAGACTGTTGATTAAATTGAGACCACCAAGAACCTCAAGCTTGAGGAAACTTACATTATGGTCATCTTTGATTTCGTTTGCCTTTTACTTCAAATCCCTATCCAAAATCCATTGACCTTATTTCGAAACTCATTAACTCTAAAACCCTCAACCTTGTAAAAATTTGCCTAACCACCACCTTGTTCACCTTTAATGGAGTCTTCAACGAGTAGAATGAGGGAACATGCATGGTTTCCTCCCTCTCCCCCATTTTTTCCATCATTTTTATGGAGCACTTTGAAACCTTCCCCTTAAAACCTAAGTTCAAGAAGTGTTTTGCCGATGATACCTCCATAACTTTGTTCCATCGAATACCTAACTCTAGGCTTTCCTCGCCCGTCTTAATCACATCTCCCTCTACATCCAGTTCACTATGGAACTTGAAGCTAACTAATCCCTTCCCTCTCTTAACGTTCTTGTCTCTTGGCTCCCTAATGGTTCTCTTACTCACCAATTTTATCATAAGAAGAACTATATTAATAATACCTCGATTCAAATTCTCACCATCATCCTTATCAAAAGATTGTTATTCTTAAAACCCTTGCTACTTATGTCATTCAAATTTCCTCCTCTCATTCTTTCTCCACTGAAAAGTATCATCTCACCAATGCCCTTAAATCCAATGGTTACTCATCCTCCCAAATGAAAAATTATTTCCATTATGCTCTCCACCATAAACCTAAAAATTCTTCCAGCAATCCACCATTAGCAAAAATATCCCTTCCTTGCATTTAAGGAGTTATCAATCATATTTCGAAAATCCTTTCAAAAATAAAAATTAAAACCTTGTTCAAACCCTAAACAACCCTTAGCCAACTCTTTAGGTTAGCCAAATAAAAGAATTATGCTATGCTTGGCCCCGGTGTTTATCAAATTCCATGTTCCTATGGAACGTCTTACATAGGACAATCTAGGAGACCCTTCAAAGCCTTCCGTAAGGAAAACATGGCTTAAACCTACCATAATCACATTGCTAAATCTTTCATCATTAAAAAATTTCACAATACCAAGTATTTAATTGGATTTGATAAAACCAAAATCTTGGTCTTTTCCCTCTTCCACTTGAACTGTGTCATTATGGAAGCTTTAGAAATTGAAAAGTTCCCTAATAAATTAAATAAAGAATATGGATAACAATTAACAATTCTTAGAAACCTGTGATCTATTTTCTTCCCTCTAAACATAATCCCCAAAAAATAACGTTAGTAATCCCCTCCCTAGACACTGATGTCAGTTACCCCTTCTGCCCTCACCCTTCACTTCATCCCCCTTATTATCACCCTTCACTTGATCCCCCTTATTATCCTTCTTGTGTCCCTTCTTTTCCTTGCATACTCTAATCTAATCCCTAAATTTACCATCCCCCTAATTTAAAATCTTACAATCTCTTTAGCTCAATCTATTTCTAATCAATTATAATATATATTTTTGGTTGTAATTTTATAATATTTTTTATTTAACTTTAATTAAAATCAATCATAATTATCACTTTTGTTATAATACTCGAATCTAATAATATGTTGCTACTTTATTTTATTTTAACATCCCTTGAATTTTAGTTTATGTTTAATTTCCTTATTTTCAACCTTTGAACAACACCCACCGCCCCCCTTTGTATTTAGATCCTTTAAATTCATTATATCACTATTCTCATTACCCCTTTAACCTCTGTAGTAATATTTCTATATTATTTACTATTAATCCATCTTAATTCTTTTCTAATCCTAATTAATTTCTAGTTCAATTTTAGTCCTTTCCTAATTAAATGTTATTTGTATTCCATAAATCTCTTTTCATAATTTTATTTTGCTATATTTTACACTTTAACTTTTTTTATTTTTTAAAGAATATTATCCCTACTTAACTTAACACTTTAATCTAATAAGTTGAAATTTTCCTTTTAAACAATTTAATACCCTTCATCCCCTTCCCCCCACCTTAAAATGTTTTTCATATATATATATATATATATATATATAATATATATATATATATTATATAATATCATATATAACCAAATTATTAATTATTATTTATTCTTCATCATTTATCTTTCAATTGTTTTAATGAATCCTAATTATGTAATTTCATTCATTTAACTAATTTTATTTAAACATACTTTCCCTCTCACTTTTTTTCCTTCCATAGTTTATATATACTTTTTATAAAATATAATGACTACAACTTTCTCATTCTCATCCTAATGGTCACTTCCTTCCAAAATCCATAATAATTATTAAATTGTTATTTTAATAATTTTAAATCTTCCTCATTCTTAGTCTTTTTCCTTTGTTTATTTATTCGTGGTCTAGCACTCTTTCTATCATTCTAGCCTTACTGTCCTTGAATATGGGTGAAGTGTTCACCCAAAACATTGGACACCTCAAAAATCTCATACATTATTCCAAAAGATCTTATTATCATATTACTTATTATGAAAATTTACATGCTAAATTTTATAATTATCGATAACCTTAATAAAGGTTAAATATTAATACATTGAATTATTTTATAGTGAAATAGGAATTTTGGTGAATTTTACATATTAAACATTGAAAATAAAATAAGGTCTCAAAATAATTAAACTCAAATGTAATACATCCAATCACGGAAGGGTTGTTTCATTGATAAAACTCATTATTTGACTCCTAATTCACAATTTGATTCCAATTTTAGCAAGATTCCTAGCTTAGTCTTTTTGTTTAACCTCTTGATTCATAGAGGGAATAAAAAATCTATAAGAGACTTAGAAAATAAAACAACTAAACGTATTCACTTATGATAAATATGAACTTTATAACGTTAACCATTATGCAAAATTTCATGTTCAACAATGTACATCAACATTCTTGCACATTATTTTTTTTTAAATTAAGTTTGGGTAGTAGTTGTTCCATGTTCAAATGTTTTCCTAAGCCATTATTTATTATTTTGAAGCTAAGGAATCTGTAAGAGTATCAATTAGTCATCGTATTAACCACAACTAAAAAATTACATAGAAGATCTCTATTATATAACAATGGAGGAAGCCAAGTGTTGGTTAAACATGATTAGGACCGCTCAAAAGGTGAATATTCCTACATGAGCTTACAAATCTCTATAGCTAGCTCATTTGAGAAAATAAGTGTTGGAAAAAACCAACTCTAATACCCCCGCTTAAGTGAAATGTAGGAAGTAAAAATAAATGAAGAGTTGGTTCTTGATAACTAGGGTTGATAAGGTACCCAAGTACAATCTATCATACTAGAGAAAAGGAGGAAAAAGCGTAGGGAAAAAAATACTCACCAAAAGAGAGAAATATGTTAATGCTTAGATAAACATGAAGTTGAAACTATAGATCCCATAATGATCTACTGAATGATAAGAGCAAAGGCCCGCTCATATCAAGAAGTATGAAAAGACAAAGTACCAAAATTGTGAAGATGAGAGCCATGAAACATTAATGAGATTAGTTGGTGTTTGAACTAGAAAATGCTTCTAGAGCACAAGAGTGGAAAATACTATCAACTTCTAAAAAAATGTTTCAAAAAAAATAGATGTTGGTAAAGAACCAGGACAAAGGCTTCAAATAGAAGCAACAACATCAACCAACGAATGAAGAATGAGGCTTGTAAGTCTAGAAAACTTAGCTCAAACATAATACATCAATAGTCATGAATATTTGTGAACATCATCTTCGTCATAAAAAAGCAAATACTATCCATATAGTAAAAAAAATAATGAAAATATTTTCCATCCTCAAAATCCCCCCCAACCCCGGAAACACAATTGTGGGAGGAGAGGGAATCAACAATATTTATCATCAAAAAACTTACCCATGAAATGCAACTAATGGAGTAGCCATAATCAACTGTTGACATGAGGAACTTTGTACGACTGAAAAACTAATGAGACATCAGGGTATGAATTTTTCAAGCATCTATTCAAATGATTCCATAATCATCCATTAATCTGACGATAATTAATCATGATCGGTGGCTTTGGTCAACAATTCATCCTTTAATGTCTCTTATGAAATTATATAAATGAATGACTAATATGTGACCAAGAATGTTGATTCCTAGGTGATTTCCTTTTATCCTTTTGAGGATGTTGATATGGCTCATGTTTTGGTTATGTAGACTCAAAGCTAGATGAAACAACAATATTATGTAGAATTACATTAACAACAATGTCGTTGATCTATTTATCATAATAAACAAGAGAATTTTCTTCCAACACCTTAGTTTGACTTAATATGACAACAAGTAACAACTCTCTAGTCACAACAATGTTGGATATAGGTAATGAGGCAACAACAAGTTAATATGAAATAAATGTTGTTGAGATTTGCATTGCAGATTTAGTAGGACAATGATTTGATATCCATTATATTCCAAAATCCTACTTTGTTATATCCCTTTTTCTAAGAAATTTGGCTTAGTACCAATGGTGTAGTTTTCAAAGTTAGATGAAAAAAGCACCATTATCAACATCATAAAGTGATTCTAATAGCTCAGCAATAACATTAACCTTTTGAGCATTCTAAAGGTCAATGATTTCCAATTCAAGGGGTGATTACAGTCTTGTATGTCCTAAATGACCTCAACCTTCTCAATCAATTGTTGCGAAAAGGCATCTTAATCTTGTTTCAGAGTTTGATACTGATCCAAAAATCTATTGTTCTCTTCTTGAAGAGGGCCCACTTCTTCATGAAAAAATTCCATTGAGTATTTTAAATAGAAAAAATTCATAACTTGTTAATTATTTTGCTCCTGTATATTGCAAATTTGCTTCTTAAAAATTACATTTTTTGAGTGAGACAAGGACTTAATTTTCTCCTTCAAATCATCAGAGAGGTCAATCTTGATCTTCCCTCACAATGATATTTTAAAGAGTGGATAATACCATCAAGTTTATAATAGATGAGCCTGATCCTTATTTTGGACTTGCTATCCTATATTTTGATTTTGGGCACCAAGCACGACATAATGTTAACCAAGTGTCACTAAAGCATATCTCCATCAAGAAAAATGAAAAAACCTCCTTATTAAACGCACACATGGAGAAGATAGCCAAACAGGACAAGCATGAATTTCATATATTATTCACAATGATACTTATATATAATACATTGGAGTGACCCTTCACTTCATATTCCAGGTGGTCCTTTTGACTCCCTTTAACTGTTCATCTTTGATACCAACCCTTAAAGGATTTGGTGTACACAATCCCCCCCCTTAATCCGAAGGGGTATGTGTGAGTCCAAGAAGGGAGTTGTAATACAAAATGCACAAAAATGCATGGAAGCACTAGGTTGAATGTGGTCTATGAAATGTTGGCATAAGGTGGTGGTATAAGTATGACCACCAAAAATGTTACGATTAGTGCAGTTCTCAGAACTCTTCCAAATCTGGCATGAAGCTGAAGTATTTTACTAGAGGAAGTGATCCTAATTTTTTGAAGAGAGATACCTTCAACCTAGAAAGGGAGGTCTCACCACACATAAAAAGGGAGAACCTCAACATGAAAAGGGAGGTCTCTATTGGGTTGTGTTATATTCTTTCCAAGACTAACCTATGTCGTGAACTGGGGGTTAGAGGGGGGACAAAGCCCCCCACCCCCCCCCCACTTCGTTGCGCTGATTATGTAGCGGGGGCAACAACCCGCCCCGCCTGGGGGGTTTGAGGGGGGCAGGTAGCCCCCTTCTATGGGGTCTGGGGCAGCACCTTGGGAAAAAATATTTTGGACTCTATATTAGGTTGGGCGAAACTACCTATAGTTTTCGATCCATAGTTTTGGACGCAATGGTTTTCAGTCCATGGTATTGGATTCTTTGGCATGTATAAATATGTATTCTAACATTGAAAGTAACATAATGAAAAATCAAGCTAGCAGTCCAAGTTTTGGGATCCATTGGGAAAATCTCTCTGTATAGCATTTTATGTGTTATTCTCTTGCATTGTTTATTTTCTATGTTTTAGAATTCGTATGTAGCTAATTTCTATACTGGGTCAAAACCTTCAGTCTCAACCTATGGTGGTTTAAGGATGACCACCAACTCTAGAATTCTTAATGAAATTTCTATAACTATTTTAAAACTGGCAAGAAGATGAAGCCTTCTGCCAAAGGAAGTGTCCCCAATTCTTTGAAGAGGGAGAAGCTCAACCTGAAAAGGGAGTTTCAACCCCACATAGATGGTTTAAGGCTAACCACCAATGAAATGCATGTTCACAGGCTCACTTGATATGGCTTTCAAGCTTGTATATGACCATCATTCCCCCCCTGTCAGATACGAGATGAGAATATGGTCAAAACTCAACTGCAAGATTGTTCAATACTCTAGAACACATTCTGACATATGATTGAAATATCTTCTTGGCTATTGTGGCCCATTTCCAAGAAGAGACCCATCGAAGATGAATCTTTGTTCTTGTAGGAGGTTTGTTTCTTAAGCATATGTTTGAAGAGTGAGTGGTTTTATGACAGTTCTCACATGGATGAAGATCAAAACAATGATCTTTCATATGGCCAATTTGGTTGCAATGTTGGCAGTTAACAATTTGTTGCAGAAGAGAACCATAATCGAAAACAAATGGAGGTGAATTATCATGAGGAAACCCAACACTTTGAAATTGAATGGGCTTGGAATATTATGGAATATGAAAGGACACATCCTTATCATATCTAAGACTAGTTTTTTCCTTGTTATGGACAATCTCTTCCCAAGGTCTGATGATGGACTTGGGAATCGTATGCTGAGTTTTTGTGTCTGCATGCAAATCTACTCTTGAACTAGATATTGAATGTCAATCAACCTTAAATTTATATCCTTGCTACTAATGGGAGTCTGTCTCAATGTTTTGAATAGAAATAGGTTTAGAGTTTTGTATTTCTTGTAACTCATTCTGTTGTAGCTGTGATTCAAGCTGCAAAAAAATTATTTTCTGTTGTGCATTTTCCAAACAAATTTCAATGTCAAAAAGAGTGTCCTTCTTGATTTTGACTGTACTAGACTCAGCTGTGGAGAGTATGAGAGTATCTAAAAACTATAATAACTCAGTGATTTCAGCCATTAAGATAACAACTCACATTCAACAAATGGTAAAAGTGATAACAAACCAAATGCATAGTGTTGTTGCAAACCCACACCAAAACAATATGACGATCAATAATAATTTTCAACCACCATTTGTTGCATAATAAAATGATAATAAAATGATAAAGTGGCGATGAATCTTCTAAATATTGTTCTTCAACAATAGACGCAAGGTATAAATGACTTTGTTGTAGTAGAGCGATAGCCAAGGAATATTATCTCCAAGAATAATGAATAAGGAAAATAACTCTAGCTTCAAAGATGATGCCAAAGGAAATTTTAACAGCCCTACCAGATTCCCCAATTTATATCCATTTCTTGGAGCTTCCCCCACTCACCCCCGTTACCTATAATTTAATGGCTAACATTTAAAAAAAATTAGAGAACACTCAAACAGAAACCACTCAAAAATTTCGAGTGTTTACATTCAAACATGTTGTGATCTCGGTAGCTGCAACTTCACAATATTGAAATTAAAATAATTCACTTATAGTCCAACTAAGAAAAGCACTAAATATCCAAATATAGGAAGTCGGCGTGCAATTATGTAGAAGTCGGGTTGTTCATGAACACTAAAAATGCATATGTTAGGTCGTTGTCCAATGTATATGGCATGGAAAGTGGTAGCACCAACACAACAGAGAATAAAGATTTGTGGATGAATTCACCTACGATAATTTATGTGTCTTGGTCAAGTAATGAGGTGAAAATTCTACCGAGTTCATATCATAGTAGGAAAATCATTGAGCAAAACCATTGGATCACTAGTACAAAATGACTAATTAATTACTAAAAAAACTAAAATTTGCATATAAACATCCATTTTTCAGTCAGTGGCCATTAGTAGCTAATTTACAGTATCTTATAACTCAACCAAGTTTTAGTCATTTTTAGCTTAGTCATTAATTGGTTTCCTCAATTTTACCATCTAGTAGTATATTTAGTCATTAATTTTTCATTGGTTTATTCATTAATTGTTGCAATTAATGACCACATATGCAACAAAATATATTACTATATGAATCTGTGAGAAAACCAATTAATGACCAAAATGTTGTACGTGTTATAAGATATTGTAAATTAGCTATTAATAGTCATATATATGCAAATTTTAGTGATCATCTAAAACTATTTAATGACCAAATAAATATGAATAAATTTTAGTTGTGTTATATCATATTGTACATTAGCTACTAATACTCGTATATATGGAAAATTTAGTCATCATTTTAATAAAAAAAATTATCATTTGCAATAGTCATTTATCTTTTTTTGGTATTTAGTAGTTTCTATTCATTTAATTTAATTTCATTCATAATCTTATAAATGACTAATTTATTCATATGTTAATTTTATTCGTGTTCATCATTAATTAATATAAACTACTAATTTAGTAGTTTTGGATTGATTTTATTTGTTTATTATTAATCAACGTAAATTAATTAGTATGATTTTAGGACTAATTTTTTTAAAAATTACATACAATGTGCATGTTTATCTAATATGATAACACAAAGTTACATATGTTAATTACAAGACTAAATAATATTAATTGCAAATAAAAATAATTTCAAACATTTAAATTTTATTATGTAAAATATCAAGTATTACAATGTGAGTTTCCAACATAATATCGGTTGGACTACAATTTACACATGAAATATTGTTTCATCATTTCAAAACATTATCACTGTGTTACCAAATCACTACAAGTGAATTCACCAACTCTAAAGGCTTGACCATAAATTTGTATAAGTGTTCCTTATGCAAGATATTGGCTCTAAGGGTATCACTAGACATATTGTCTTCTCTCTCTCATTTTTCATTTGTCACTCAATGTTATTGTTCTCCTCTTTCTTCAATTGCTTCTTCTTACCATCAATATTTAATTCCTCTCCTAAAAATGAAAGAAGATACAATGCAGAGTATAAGACATGAAAGGCGATGAATAGTTGAATATAAAATAAAGTAGACTATTAAAGATTTATACGACATATACCTCAACATTCGATAATAGCAGCTATGAGGCTAGATGACCTGTATAAACAATGCAAATAAAACGTCACCATATAAAATAACACCTTACGAACTTAGTATTCAACCATCAACAAACCCTTAGGCACAATCATACCAACTAAGCTACATGTTAAAAATATCAAGCAATAGATAACTTGTGAAAACAAATGGAAAAAAAAATGATCAATGTAAAAACTATCCTTATTGCTCATTCTAAAAGAGTCATGTTGCTTAAATTTGGATATTGTTTTTCTCACAATAAAAGTCCTCACTATTATGACCTATGTTTTTAAGATCGTGATATTGATTCAACATCATATTGGATTTTGGAGACAAAATTATTCAACTTTCCAAGACGAGTACCTCACTTGGTTGAATGAAGGTGCTAGTTGTGACTAGTGTAAAAACGTTAGGGAAGTGGAACATTAAGGCCTAAGAAAATATATCACCACTTGTCCACTGAAAGAAAAAATTTCAATCCCACAATGGCCTCTGGGAGTACATTTCATTTGATGGATATTCCTCTTTGAGAGGTGATTGTCTAATACAATGAGAAGTGTACATATATTGTCATAATGCCCCTCACAATTAGACCCTATAGTTGTGTCCTACAATATTAATCATATTATACTATTTAATTATAGATTATGACTATTAGATAATTATTAGTTTGAATAATTAATCTGAAATTTTGTTTTTAGTATTTTTGTATACATGAAAATATTCGGAAAAAAAAGGTACTTTTGTGAGTAGTTAATTTCGAGTGAATCTGAATACATAAGAAATTATGATGCCTTGGTGTTTCTCTAGCGGTTATCCACTCATTGTACCAATTTCTCCCATGTAGTCTACTGCTTTTGGTGAATTCCTCTTTGATGATGTCCAATGCCAATGCAATTGATATTTATCCTCAATGTTTTTATGAGCCAAAGGGAAGCTCCACACGTAACAACCAAAACTTAACCTCAAATATATTTTCAGGGGGCTAAAATGTAGTAATTATATGACAAGCCAAGAAACACTACACGTTAATCATCTTCTCTTTAATATTGATTAATAATTTCTTTGCATGATCATGCAATACGAAAGTGTCAAATACGGACATTTAAAGTTAGTCATCCATCAATATCACCTTTCAGAGTTCTTAATATTTAATACTTCCTATTACACACAGTATATCACCAACTTCAAGGATAACAATATAAACACAACAAAAATGAAATTAAAAGAAATGATAGGAAGTCAAATGTGACTAATCTTGAGCCAAGAAAATACCAAGCCGTTCACATTAGCAAGCCATTCTTAGGCACTAAAACAGAAAATCTTTCCATGGCATCATTTGCACCTTTTCTTTAATTTCTTTAATTGAGCATAAAACTTTCAGAATAAAAAATTCATTGAACAAGCTCTCCAAATTATAACAAATGTTCAAGTGATTGTCATATCAATTAAACAGAAAGGAAATCATTTGATATGATTTTAACTTGTAGAATATATTGAAGAATATGAATCTTTCTCATCCCTTTCTCCTAATCAAATTGTAATCCATGGGTTCCAATCAAGTAATCAATTTCCCTCCAAGATAGTTAAGAGATCACTTTGGAGGACTTCTAGAAGCATTGGGATAGTAGAAATGGAATTAACTAGGAGGAAAATGAAGCACTTTAGTGGGTGCTCCAAAATATTTGAATCCAACTAAAAATGATTTTAAACTCCC
>APFE030253882.1:40232-60126 GCA_000404065.3 Pinus taeda | reverse complement strand
ACTTTGATTTGAAAAATGAATATGATTACATATAAGAGTACTTCCAATGGAACCATTTTCGAAATAGGGCTTCATGTATGCAGATACCCAAATTTGAAAAATGCATATTAATGAATATTAGGGTATGAGAAGCCAACTTCCCTTGAAAAAATGATATCAAAAATCGTTGAAGTATGGAGCAATGCTGCAAACAAGTGATGGAGTGAAACCAGTCTTCAATATATCCTTTAATTTCTTGATTTACCATAGCCTTCATATCATGAATTTCTTAAGCTTTTGAATCTCATATCATGAATCTCATTGTAAGTTTTCCCTAATGGTGCATGTGAGATAGAATGGGTGGAAAGGTGGGTAAATTTTTCAGTTCAACATTGTAAGCATGTTGTACTAGTTCATTATAGTGAGGGTGTGGAATTAGTTGAGTAGGCAATTGTGTACGGAATGGAGCATTTTGATGATGTGGTTGATTGGGTTGTGTGGATGGTTTTGACGGGCAACCAAGATGTTGTAGAAGAGCTAGTGAAGAATATGGAGAATGTATTTGTGCTACAAGATGAGGGAGAGTAGTCATGCAATCATAAGGTGAATCATGCCAAACCTGTAGACAAGATTGGTGGTGGTTATATTGAGATTGATATGGCTACTCTAACACATTAGTATTCCATAATGGATTATGCAAATAAGAGAATGGAGAAGAAATGTTTTGAACCATACCTGTGTGCCATGATTTCCATGCTTTTGACCTTGTTGCAGTTTCCTCATCTCTTTGAAATGATACTTCGATCTTAGATAAGGAAGAACAACTATTTATGGGATGCTCTTTTTGGCAATGAGGGAAAAACACTTCTTCAATTTCTTGATTTTTCTGAACCTGCAAAACATCCAATTTTGAGCTTAGAGAGCTAATAAAATAAACTTTAAAATTTTCAAATAAAACATTGATTTTAGCTCTTATGTCTCCTGTTCTTGTAGTAGATTTGGAAAAGGAAGAACAAATGTCTCTAGAATTCATACCAGCCTTGGAAATTCCTCTTGAATACCTTATGCATAATTCACGAACATCATCATATGATAACTGAAAACATCACCTTTTCCTATCAGATTTAAGAGTTCTAAAAATTCATCTTTGATTCCTTTGAGTAGGAGTGTTTTTAAGATCTCGTTTTTCCAATACTTATGCTTTGATTTTGAAGGTTATATTGAAATCACTCTGCATCGTCCTCCAAGCTTTCATCTTCTCCTTGTATCATATTGAAAATATCTTCATTGGATTTGTAATAGTCTTGGTACTTCTTCAAGAATATGTTCTTCATGTCCTCCCATGTTTGGATGTAGTTCCCACCTAGGTTCATGAACCATCAGAGAGATGCTCCTTTTAGAGTAAGAGGAAACACTTTCAACCTTTGATCGTTAGTGTAATAATCATATCCTCTACAAAGTATTTCGAACACAAACAAGAATGTATTTGGGTCCTCATTTGTCAAACCATGAAAATTTGGTAGAGAAGATGGGGGAATTATGTGCATTTGTGTCACTCCTCCTAGATCTTTGATAGGAAATTCAAAAGTTGCAATGTGAGCCATTTCTTACCATAATAGAAGATGCTCTTCATGTGTATTTTTCAAGGCTCCTTCTTCAAATGTTCTAGTCAATTAGTTAGTGAAATGGGTAGTGCTTACATCACCACTTAAGTGAAATCATGAGATTTGTTTTTCAAAATTTCTATTTTTTTTCTTTTATTCATTCACACAGAAATTCAAAAATTTATTTCTACCCTAAGTTCTTTAACAATCCTACTAGAAAGTGGGCAGGGGAGCAGGGCTTTTACATGCTCTTGTACGCAGGTTCTTACCTTTTGTTTTCAATACCTGATTCTTTCCTATCAGACACTCATCAGATGCACACTACTCTTTAGAAATGACCACACTCACCCCGGCAACAGTGCCAAAATGTTGAGCGATAAAAGGTGTCTTTTTAACTCCTAATTATCTTCACATTAATTGTCAACCCAGGAACGATTTTTTATTTCAAGAGTGTACTCAGTCTGAGGTGGCTATTTACTCAAGAGTAATGTCTTGCAGTATAGTGCTTTAAAATGCAAAGATAAATGAATGATGGAAACAAAATCTAATCGGAACAACAAGAAACTGAAATGTTCTAAAATAAATCATTCACTCAAATAACCATTAGTGGAGGACTCGGTAATGATAACTCTCTCCCCTGTAAACTGATGCAAATGAAAATCAATCATAGACAAGATCTCTAATCTAAGAACTTAGACAACTATAGTCAATGTTCTTTATAGTTGTTGATCTTTCAATCCACACCAAAGCAATTAACTGGAAGTGATAAATCAATAATGTTGCTAACAGAAATGGAATAAATATGCTCACTACAATAATACTTAAAAGGCGAAAACAAACCCTTGCAGAACAACGACTAAGTCTATTGAAAAATTGAACAGCAAAGCTTCATCTAACAGAAATGAATTATTAATGGAAAGGAACAGTAATGCTAAATTATTAGAATTAAATAGCAATCTTAAATATGACTGAACAATAGGACTGATTAAATAGAAATATACAGCAACTGCAAATGTAACTGAATCAGCAATCTTAATCTAGCAGAATGAATAGCAGTCGCAATTATACATGAACAATAACCATAGTTATAAATGAACAACAGAAGCTGAAATGGACAACAAAGTATTATATCATAATTAACTGCATGACATTATAAATAATAATCTTGCTATCAACACAATCCAATAACAATTTTGATATAACAGGGTTATTCAACAAAATGTTTGGAAACAAAAGATTACTGAATAAAGTAAATTAAGGAAATGAAAAGGAAATCAAACCATCACACAGAACTGTAAAATAATGATACAAAAATCAAGTGGATCCACCAAGGCCGGGCCATTAGTCTCCAGGGATGCCCTGTTGTGACTACTCCAGGAGATGCAAGGGACTGCAACTGTTTTTATATATTAATCATTGCATAAACATTAAAGTAGTTTCATTCTTTGCTTCAACAATGAGATTCAACAATAACAGTTACAATTTCTCAATAGTAATTCTCCATTCCTCCTATCCTACCCTATCTATCTCTAATCTAACAATTCATCTAATTCTCTTTCTAATCATCCATCATGAATCATGAATCCCGAATCCTCTTCTCTGATCTCTGTTTTCATTTAAATAGAGAGAGCAGGGAGCAGTTACAACAGAGATGATTACAATATGATTCTCATTACAAAATTCGATTGTTCTCAACAAATTGATAAGCAATACCATATCTATAATACCTCTCCATCAATCATTCAACAAGAACAGGTCAAATTTGGCATTGCAACTGGGATAATTTGGAAAATGGCCACACAGCGAATCTAAGAAAAACATCTTTAGAGAAACTTCCGTTTCTCTAAATATGGACCAGATTTGGGAAAACGGCTTAACCAAAAACTAATTTGGTCCGTTCTGGACAAAACCCATGTTTCAGATTTTCCAGATTCTTCTCCATCTGCCCAAAACGGTCAATAAAAAAGTCATCACTTCTTATTCCAACGAATTTCTGAGTTGGCACATTTAATGATCAAATCATCAATCTGGAATATATCTTGGAGGGTAAAAATGGTGAGTAATGTTACAAAAAAATTATTAATAAACCATCATTGATAAAATCATGCATAATCATCAATTAATTAAAAATAAAGGATAATAAATAATATTTTTCCATAAGAGCATAAATCATTATAAGATGGAATTATATGATAAACCATGATAAAGAAGAGTAGAAATTGGTGGAATAGGTGCTCAAAAGTGATAATAATAATAGTGACATATTAATGGCCCAACAATTGCTGCCATATGGGGGGCAGTATGCCTTTTCATTGTTCCCTTTGGGAGAACAATCATATGAGAGTTCACAACAAAATTCAGGTCAACCTGGAATTACATCCAGTGGTTGGGTACCAATACTGCCTCAGTAGCCAAGAGTTGTATACTCAATGCAACCAAATCAACCTATGTCGAACATTCCCACTACAACGGATATTGTGACGATGTCACAAATACAAGTGCTGCCTAATGTATGTCAACCTCTAGTTTCTCAGGTCGTAATACAACAGCCTCTTGTCTCCACGACTCAATCACAACCGCAGATTAGTGGCTCCTTAACTGAAGTGACTCAGGCTCAAACGGGTACTATCACCCCTCATCTTGGTCAAACATGCAGTATTGGACAACAGCAAATGGTCCAACAACCATGGCTGGTACAATATCAACAACCACAATTCCAACAAGCTTACCGAGGACTTGAGCAACAAAGCTTTACAGATAATGGGCAACCGTATGTTCGAAACAGTTACCAACAATCATGTTACAATGGTTATGCCTATCAACCTTATCAAAGTTATCAGCAACAAATACATTAAGCTGGTATGCAACGACCCACTACTCAGGGAATCCCATCTTATCCTCGGTATGCTTCACCAAATCTGAATCAATAGTTACCTTTTGTAGCAACTTTAGAATTACTATATTTGATCCAACTAACAAATGATCCAATTGCTAATGCCCCTTGGTGGCCAGCGATTCCTCAGAAAATTCCATCAAATATTCCTAAAATCAATGGAAATCCGGGTGAAGATCCATCGAATCATGTAATGACCTTTCATTTGTGGTGTTCATCCAACACCCTCAATGATGATTCAATCAGGCTTCACCTTTTTCAGCGAATGCTAACTGGTCTGGCAGCGAAATGGTACATTGAATTGCCTAGACAATAACTTCAGCACCCTTTTCACTACCTTTTTAACCCATTTTCAGTTACTCATAAAGTACGAAACAGGAACGAAGCTCCTTACAATTTTAAACACACAATAGCCACTCACATATCTGATCATATTCACGAGTGGCGACGTCATCGTCGAATGGTAAAGACATATGTTCCTGATCAGCTTCTAGCTGAATGGTTTATTAAGTAATTGTTACCTTCTATTACAAAAAATGTGGCTAAGGGAGGAGTCTTCACTAAAGACAAAGTCATTGCTCATGCGCAATATCTATACTTGATCTATACTCAGTCCAGCATGCTCTATGACAAAAATCCTGACGCTCCTAGACCAAAATTTTATGTTCCTCCTCCTCCTAAATCAAACAGGGACTCTCATACTAGTGATGGCATGATTGGCGCCTCAAGTACGCAAATCACAAATGCCCAATCTGGTAAGTCCCTTGCAGTTTCTAGTAAAAAGGAAAATGACAAACTAATGCCATGTCATTGAACAAAGGCAAAGAACTGAAGAAACTAGGGGGCAAGAAGAAAGGGAAAAAGAGGAAACAGGAAGATTCGACTCCTGAAAAATCTTTTGAAAACCCTGCTGGGAAAAAGAAACCTACTCAGCCATGTTTCATATGTGAGGGGGACCATTGGACAAAAGATTGCCTACATCGAGCTGAGGTCATGAAGTTCTTCAAGAAATCAAGTACTTCGGCGGTATAGACTGATCCGTTTCCAAAGCCAGAAACTAATATCGTTGCTATCGATAATGCTTCCCAATCCCAAGTGCTTATGTTGTCCATTTCGAAACAGAAAAATGATGCTTTGATATAGACAAGGAATAAAGATTATGGGAATCCAGAGCTATCGAACAACAAGGCTACAGATCAATCTAGTAGTTCGACAACAACTTCGCCAGAAGTTATTCCACCCATCATTCCTGAATTAACTATAAAGCCACCTAAGGGAGTAGTACATAAATTGACATTTAATCCTCGTGCCCAAGTAGCACAAAATTATAATATAGTGAAAGATCTGGCTCAATCGCCATCTCCTATGTCAACATTTGAAGTACTGCAAAATTTCCCCTCACAAAAGCAGGCTCTGTTATCAGCAATAGGTGGGATTGACCCAGAAGATTCCAATCCTGTGGCCTTCAACCATAAAGGATGCGAACCTCAGTTACCGGCCCAACTCGCTTTCCCTATATAGGTAAAAACCCTCAACGAAATTGTTTATCAAATAGTTATTGATGAGGGGGAATCTACCTGTATTATGTCAATGAGTTGCTAGAAAACTTTATGCTCACCACCCTTGTCACGTCATCAACAACATTAAAAGCGTTCGACGGAAGAGCATACAAACCATATGGGATTTTAAGTAACTTGCAAATTGAACTGGGGTGCAAGGTACTAGAAATTGAAGTCGAGATCATTGATGGAAAACTTGACTACAATATCCTACTAGGTAGGCCCTAGATTTATGCTATGGTTGCCATTGTGTCAACATATTTTAGAAATATTGCATTTCCCTTCCAAGGTGGAATTACAATCATTGACCAACTAACCTTTTCCCCAACAGTTCACAAGCTACTGGTAGCATTCCATTGATCCATGGAAGTTCCCAATCGCTTCAAAACATTGGAGTAGGTCTCCTAAAAGACCCTTCTTTAATGGGTATTTTTTCCCTCCCGCCTCCAAGTAATCTGGAGGAAGTGGCCACAGTGGAACCCTATCATATGATATCTTCGACATCATCAAATATTAATAATAAAACTAACCATTTTGATACTATGGGTCACCCAGGACGATTCTTATCTTGTGTTGACCATGTTACAAAATGGAACAAGGGTTATGAGGATGGTTCTTTTACTGTGTCAACCTCATTAAAAAATGAAGTAACTCCCTTTCCAAATCGAGTCTTTGATTACGATCTCGTAAAATCCAAGTCGAGTCTTTCAAAGATCTCGAAGGTAAACTTTGATTCCAACCACCACGTTGAATGAAATGAAGCTTGGGGGGCATGCACCTCGATTTGTGTCATTATGTTGGGGGCATGCAAACTTATAACAAGCATAGTTTTTTGTTTTAAGCTTGTGTAAACATGAAACGAATCTGAGCATAGTTTCTAAGGATTCAAGCTCATTAAAAAATGAATCCACCCTCAGTAAATAACCTTTTTGATTGCATTGCTATAAGCCTTTTGAGCCTTGGTCGTGTTCTTACCGTCACCTCCACTCTTTTAGCCAATCATACGCCTCCACTTGATTTTTTACCCTTTTGAGTAAGAGCTGCAACGAGTGATTTTGTTAGCCACCTTCTTTACATTGTCGTGCTTGAGAAGTTACAAACTTACCTAGAACCAGTTGCTGCCCGAAAACATCACTCGTTCCTTAAAGACGAGTCTCTTTTAAGCTCTTTTTAGACACGTAAAATATGAAAAGATTGTCGAGCTACTGGCCTTTCTAGCTCATTAAAGAAAAGGGAAGCGCCATCCCTCCTCTACATTTTAATATTTTTGGACCTGAGGGATCATTTCACAAAAATATCGAGTGCTTGTTTTTTCGGCTCGTTAAAACTATTGAAAAGCCATCCCTTTCATATTATTTTATACTTTTTAATACTTAAGGGATTATACCACGAAAAAGGACTACTGGAGTTTCCTTTTTTTCCATTTTCAAACTCCCTAAACATGAAAAGGACCAAGTTATCTTTGTCATTAAACTCGTTAAAACAATAGCGACAAACTGGTCCATCTGGACAAGAGCGAGTTTCACTGTCACTAGGCTCGCTAAAACATAGCAACACGTTTGCCCGAAGGGCAAATTATAGAAAAAGCATATGTTATCCTTGCCAAGCTTGACAAAAATAAAGAGGTACTGGTCAGCAATGACCGGGGAAAAAGGAAAGAAAACTTAAAGAACTTCATTGGTAGCAGGTTGCTCTTGAACATGACACTTTCACTCCATCAAAATGATTGAGTCGGGTTGGGTTATTCCGTTCACTGGTCACATCACCATTGATCCTCCGTACCATCCATTATTGGGGTTAACACTACCAATCCATTTCAGTGTCACCGATATGTTCAAGAGAAGTCGCTCAGAGAATTCACCAACCCAGCTAATGCTTCATCCACTGCAATACCTTCACCCTCCATTTTTCATGACCGCCATTCCTGAACCTTGTATCATCAGATCATTTTCACCTCCAAAAAATCATTTTCTTCATTTTGTGTTGTAGATGCAGGATACATCTACGACAAATTTTTGTGTCGTAGATTTGGGAAAGGTGATAGTTCAACTCCCACATGCTTTGAAAATTTGATATCTCTTTATCCATACATATTAGAGGTGGAAAAATAACCTCGGATGTAGAGTTAAGATTGTTCCAACATAGTTATATCTTGAATCAAAAATTTTTGTTGAACTCATGGATATGATGAACAATTGGTAGATTGTAGGATAATCATGTGAAAAAATAAGTTGAGGTATAAGGTAGGGAGGAGGAACCATTTTGGTGGAACTTGGCCATAAAAGGGACATCTATATTTGCATAGTTTTTTAAGAGAAAATACACCTAGTGGATTATGATTGTAGGCACATCACTTTAGCATCTAGATTGATGTGTAAACACTAACCAAAGGGTGATTATCTAAACCCAAAAAATTATTATAGGTGCTTGTAGATAAGTAGGTGTTATTGTGCTCTCATTAGTCAGGTATGGGCAATGAATATAAAGTGAAGGATATGGCCACTAGTCTTTCCTATAATTTTGGTGCAATTTTTTAGCATCACCATTTTTAAGGTAGTTGTACATTTAGAATTGAGAAGGCCAACGTGAAACTCAGATAAGCTTCGATGGATCCTTTTAGTTGAGAACTACAATTGGGAGGAGATACCAAACATATTTTGGGAAGAATATCTAGTAATGTGGCTAAGATGAGGGTTATGAGTGCCCAAAGTAGGTATGTTGCTCATGTATATATTTCTCCATGGTTGATTTAGTTATCATCATGTGCAATTGTACTAAAAAATCCATGGGAATATTAGAGTTCAACCTATATATTCTATTCCTACCATAGTAGACTTACACATATAAAGGCTTCATAAAGAAACTTATCTACTTGTGATCATCATAATCCAATATTTAGATAAGGGGAGTTATCATAGGTAAAGACATACTTAGTAGGCGCAAGTTTGATATGTGCCACATAATTCAAATATTGGTCATAAGAGAAGGACATATATGAAGCATATAACCCAACTTAGGGACAAGTTGAAAGGCAATACTGAGGTATTTTTGTGTATCATCTTTCACCAAGTTTTAGCACATAGAGAAGCTCAACAAAACTTGAAAAAATATGAATTTGTACAAGTAAACATGTAGAAGGTTGAATATGTGGATTTATAGAAGGCTAAGTACATAAGGCTAATGATTCATCTCATATATTCTTTGCATCTACTTTAATGGATAATTTGTGTATATCTCTAAACGAATCGACTCTTTTGTCCTCTCTTTTTTTGTTAAGTGGCTTATGGTTGGTTGACTCTCTATTATAATTTTGAATCATTTGTAGCTACTCTAGTTTCATATATATGTGAGGCTTGTAAGGTACTTAAATAGATTCAATATTAGGGATAATTTGTAAGAGGGGTTGCATTTGTTTTCAATTTTTGGTGTTCACTCTACATTAGAGTTATGTAATACCATGCATGCTATTAGTGTAATAAATTACTATTCGACATATATGTTTCTATTTGTACTATATTTGGGTGATATATGGATGTTTTTATTGATTTTAATGATGTTAGTTATAATGGTTTAAATTGGTATCAATAATATCATAATGAATGTGATCCCCACTAAAATATTTGACATTTTGCGCATTACTTAATGGGAATTATTATATGTGCCTCAAGAGTTACCTTGTTGCCCCTATAATATGGAATATGCTAGGAAATTAGACAATAATAGGATATATTTGGAAACATTCCATTAACCTTGAGTGTATCATAGAGCCAACATAAAATAATGGGAAATATTTGTCTAAAATCTTTGAAATATGGTAGATAAGTTGAATTAGGGGGTAGGATTAACCTACAAAATGGCTTCAAGTGATTTAAATGATTTTAAACATGGCCCTAAATTTTCCCTAATATTATTTAGGGATGCCAAAGTACTTGGAAATGGGTTGGGAAAGGTAGAAGGTGACATTAGGAAGAGGTGCTTGAGGAAAAAAATCTATTTTAATGGCTTTGGGCAAAAATGGAAAAAAAAAAAATTACTTCTAGGAAATTTTTTGGCTATGATAGTGTACAATTTTTACCTCAGGAAAGATGATTTTTTCACTAAGCCATGATGGTAATTGGAGTAGTTAAATCCCTCTCAAGTATTGTCTAAGTGGATAGAGGAAGATATGGTGTACTTAGGCATAGTGGGGTACTAAGCTTGGCATTTTATTTTGAGTTGAAGGTGGTGTTCTAAGCCAAATACCTTAGAATTACAAACGTATTGGCCTTAGTTTGATATTAAAATAATTAATGAAAATGTAGTGTAAAGTATGTTTCTTGAGTGAATATTTATGGAGTTAAAACCCTATGTACTAATTGAAAAAATTCATTTCTTGGAGGGAAATGCATATTTCAAGATGTCCATTATAGGGATGAAAATAAAACCTTTTGTGTGATTTCGCCCACAATTGTTTATGTAGATGGAAGGACTATTTTATGCCTATTTTCTAGGGTTCATCAAGGTGTTAGTATATGATGATGAGAAGATTAATTATGAGTAAATACATCCTTATTGTAAAGGTTGATTAGATCAGAATAATGCATTTGTTTTTTTTATTTTTTTCTCACATGAGAGGAATATTTTCACCAAGTAATAATCATCTCAGTTGGTTTATGCTAGGTTGGTTTACAACTAAGGAAGAGACATGGAAATTCAATTGATCAATTTTTTGATGGAAATATACAATTCTAGATTTTGAATTTTGTTTGTGATCGTAGTTTATAAGTTGAGACTCTCATTAGCTACTTAAAATAACCAAATAGGTATTTTGAAAAACGAAAATTTTCAAGAACATTATAGGATTACTTTCTATGAAATTAAGTTCAAATGTCATGCTATACTATAGTGGGATGTTGTGCAAAATGATAAAGTAGGGACATAGAAAGAAAACATCAAGGATTGGAAGAAAACAATGAGTTAGTACACAGAGAACTTCGTACCAATTGCTTATCAATAGAACTTATGTAGACAAGAAAAATATTTGAAACATCCACTTAAGAGCATAAAGAAACAATTATCCATTTTATCACGCAATTAAGAATTAAATTGATATAATACCAAATGGTGATAAGGTATGCCAATAGGTTTAAGTTATAAATTAAATATGAGACAAGTAACCATCATTCTCATATAGTATCTGGACCTTATTAGATTTCCTTGAAGGCGAAGGAGAGGCTATAGAGGAGACAACAACAAAACTTCATAGGAAGAGGTTTATGCATATCAGGAATGCCAAGTTATTCAAGAGGATATCCCAACAATATTAAAGAGGACAAAGTGACCAATATACATAATATTGTAGGAAGTTACACTATTGGTAGAGGTAGAGAATTCAAAATATTGTAGGAAGTTAAAATGTTCATACAAGTAGAGAATTCAAAATATGGAAAGGAAGTAAGTCTATAATTATTTGCTATAAATGCATAGAAGAATCAAAAAACACATCAAAATCTATAGAGAATCACAATAAAGGAAAAATAATTGAAGCTAGGTGCCATGAAAGCAATGATCAATCCCTATTTTTCCATCCTTTTCCTTTCTCCTACTTCCTTTATGCCTTTGTTTAACCTCTTTAGTAATTAGTTCTTCACTTGAGTTAGTATATTTTTATAGATGTACTCTTTTCCTCATTACTTGGAACTTTATTTAATTATGTAAATTCATTAGGAGGATTTTGTGTATTATATGGCTAAATTATAAATTGAATAATGTTACATATCTACGCCTCAAGATGCAAGTTCATATTCCCACAATTTCGGTGACCACATCCTCATATGTTATTGATCCATAAGTTCCAACTACCACATCAACATAGCTATGGATCCACAAGTTCCAACTAACACACCTCCATATGCTATTGATCTATGAACTATGGTTGCTACAGGTTGTATGCTTTATGTACATGAGTTCTTACTACCACATATTCATTATTGTAGATATTTTTTTCCTTGAAATGTCCCTGACTACTTACAAACTATGTAAAGGCATCTAAAAATATTATTTAGGCTTCAATCTATCTCTTGGGGTAGGGAAAGTAACACTCAACTATCGATAACAACTGGCTACTTAATGTCATTAAGAAGCATCCTACAACTTTAAGCTCATAAAGACATGTCTAGATTGAAACACATATAAATAATAAATAAATATATGATATCTTTCAATTTCATTATTATTATTATTATTATTTCTAAAACATTAAAAAAAAAGCCTTGATACAAGCCATAAACTTATACTTAATTATTTGATGCTTTTTCCAAATTCCCATAAAAACAACATCACCAAAACCCTTTACTTATAATCCATTTCATGTACCTAATCCCACTGAAAATAAACATCCCAAACAAAAAACAAATGTGGGTCTAAATTTCATTAGGAATCTAACTCCCTCTTTTTGTGTATTTATAAACGATTTATGCACCTAAGGTAACTAAGAATAGACACCCCAACAAACACAAAAGGTGGTGGGCCTAAGTTTTTAATTGTTAACCACCGCATTTCTAACATAATGGAAGGAGCTAAGAAGGAGGAGGGGGACATTCTGGAGAGGTCATACGAAGGAATGAAAGGAGAAACCGATAAGAATAAGAAACAAGGAAAATGAAAACAGCAGCCGAAAAGAAGAAGAAACAAGGAGAATGAAAGTCACTGCCGAGAATAAGATTAAGGAGGACAAGCATATTTCGTGAGCCATGGATGAATAACATGATTGAAACAAAGTGTAAATTATTGATTTGGTTGTAGCTGCAAAGGTAAATGATTGATTTACTCTAAACAGAAAGAAGAGGAAGAGCCATTTCTAAATTTTGAAGGTTTCAAGTTGTCGAATTGGGTGGATCACAATGCCGGTGGCTACCTCTACAATTTACTTCTTGAATCTTCAAGGTGACATTCTCATCAATCACCTTTATTGTGAAAATGTCAGGTACATGAACTCTGAATGCAATTTCCTTTCCTTCTGGGTCAAACGTTAGATAAAAAAATAAATAAATAAATAATAATAATATAATAATAATAATAAATAATAATAATAAAATAAATAAAATAATAAAAATAAAAAATAAAATTTTAAGAAAATGTGGAGCTCGTCCTTAGTGCTATTACCATTTCTATCCATCATGAGGGTTTCTATTAATTTTGGTAATTGGAAATGATAGATGCACAAAAGAGTGGCAGTGCCCATGACCATAGATCCAAGAAATTCCAACGATGGAATCATAGATCCGAGAAATTCCAACAATAATTAATGGCCCATAGATCCGACAAATTTCAACGATAGAGTCATAGATCCTAGAAGTTCCAACAATAATTAAGAGCACATGTCTCTCAATTGCTTGTTGTGTGAATACTGCTGAATTATATTTTGAACGGAGAAAATTTTGTTGGATGGTTCTTGAAGAGATGTTGCAATAGATGATAGTGCTTCCATAACTCTTCCCAACCCTTTATGGTTATCCCAGTTGGCGCACAAAACCAACGTAGTTAGAGCATCTATAAGGGAGGAGTGCACATTATTCCATTAATGGTGAGCCCTAGGTTATTATGCCCATCAAGGTAATCTTCAATGTTAGGGAGGGTGACCAATCCTAGATAGATTAGTTAATATGACACGTAGGAACCATGGTTGTCAAGGTACGACTCTTCTAAACTAAGAGACACGGATAGTGCAAATTTAGTGGGTCGATAGTCTTAAACCTTAATCTCATAAATCCGTGTGAATTTTATTGAATGGAAGCAACTAGCCTCTTCATCATAGTAGAACCATGTAGTGTGAAAAGTGTGAATCACTGGTCGAAAATTATGTAGAAAAAAATTATGTTAGACACTGGAGTAAATATTTCTATCATTTGCAATAGCACATGGCTTGGATAGAGAGAGTCTAATATGGATCTGGAAAGTGTCTTTTACCAGCCAACGTTATACTAGGAATGGCTGTCAAATTTTGCTCATGCACTTGCCTACCCTGATCGGTTTTGGCCTTGCTAACATCATAGATGATCGAGTATATTTGTTTAGAACTATGAAGTCTACCCTAAACATTATAATATATATTATCATAAAAGAGAAGATTATAGAGGGCTAGGTTCTTGGGTTTTACATCAACCTATGGAAGTAGGATATACATAGTTATATAGTTTTGTATGCAGTGTTGGCACAAATCAACCACAATGAATTCCTGACTATATATGATAAAACTATTGAATCAACTTTTCTTGGAGTAAACTGTCATGCTTGCCATAAACACTTCATTGTTAACTCAATTCACAATTAATTAATTCATTAATTTTCTTAGAATCTATTCTCAATCTGAAATTTGAACGTGGAAAGCATTACACGTGTTGGAATTCTCCACCTCAGAATGATTGTAGTCTCGTTCATTTTTGTCTGCAAACAGTGTTTAGTGTGTGGGTCGATGGTGTACAGTGACTATGAAAGTGTCTATTTAATTGTTCTTGATATTGACCTTTATTTAGAAAGTACTTAGAGGGAGGTAAGTTTTGCTTCAATATTAAGATAAAAAATGTAAACATTGGAAGGATAGATTTAAATATAGTTATTAGACTTTTAAAAAATGATTTGGGAAACCGTTCATGGGAATTTTCAGGACAAATCATCTGGATTAGAGAATCCATACAAAATTTGGACTCCATACACGTATGGACGACAAATAAATTGCCAACCTCCTAACACATATGGTCATTAATTAAGGTTCAAGACTATAGAGAATTATGATTTTAGAAGGAATCAAAAAAGGAGAATGGCAGGACTAATTGAATAGTTTGCCTTGACAATTTCTTAAAGTTTCTTAGAAGACTTCTACAATTTCTAACTTTCTACTGGTGACCTCAAGGATATTAAAAGGTAATATTTTTTCTTGAGTTTCAATTCATTTTAAGAACTGATTTAAAAGACTATGTTTAATTGCCTATGTCATTTCACCCTCATTGGAACCTCCATCTGATCTCATAATAAATGGGTCATCTAAAGATGAGGTTCTCCTCTGACTCAATCTCCTACAAATGACACAATTGAAAAATCTTGTTAGGCTGCAGAATGTGATGATCTATCTTAATCTGGAGCTTTTGCAAGAACATCTTGAATTGACAAAGAAGAATCCTTAGGCTATGCATTCAATATCTATATGTATATGTAAGTCTGACAATAAGGCTATCCCTCAGTGGCATGAAGTGCTTGGAATGGAATGCCATATCAGGCCCATGGCCATCAAGGGAAGTGTTCCAAGTGACTTGATGTATTGTTGGTGTATATTCTCTCTAATTACCCTGTTGAAATCCTGTATGGTGGGTTGGAGGTGACCAGAGAATTCAAGGAGTACCTGAAACAAAGGTGGTGATTAATCCAAAATGAACTGTCACTCTAGTGTGATGATTGTTAAGGGGTGTGTCTACCGCTTTGGGCTTTAGGGCGATACACCCTTTTAAAAATAAGCAATTAATTTTCAAAGATAGGATACAAAATGATTGACCTTTCAAGAAGTCCTTATTGGCCAAAATGACCTAGTAAAACCAAGCATAATAAATCCTAATGGATTACTAAAATATTAAAGCAAACATAAACAAGAATGAATTTAGAGAGAAAGTACGATACTTTTCTAGAATCAGTTCTGCTTTTTATAAAGATAAAAGGAATTTATAGAAATTTCCTTTTAAAGGGGAAGTATTTTTATCTTTTCAATGTTTAGGAAAGCCCCTTATACTTTAAAAGAAGTATAACCAGTGATATTCTTGTTTAGTACATTAAAATTGTAGGTTATAAACTACGGTGTTTTTATCCTATGTTGGTGGTGACAACATCGTATATATTTCAAAATTCTTAGTCCTTCATCATTCAGCCTATCACAGCATCGGTGCAGGGTCATATCTCCAAAGTTTTTCATTTGTTTATATGATGAATAATGCGAATAAAAAATTCAAATCCCTTGCTGGTTGTCTATCAACTCATCCCTCGTAATGGGTATGTCATTGCCTCAAGCTAGGATGTGGATGGTGTTAGGGAAGGATGCTCATTTTATTTTAATTTTATACGTTTTAATTCATACTTAGACATGAATGTCGTAATATTTAAGACAAACATATGACTATTGGTAGGATTAACCAACTATATCTAAAAAATGCATCCCTTCCAAAGGGTCGGGTCTCGGTGCACGTCATATTTTTTTATCTTTGGCTTACTGCATTCATTAACTCAAACACTCTAGGTTCAAAAACACATGTTACACTGGTACTCGTTATGCAGGAGTTTGACTTGTTGATGATGATTTTTTGAATGTTGTGTTGATTTATCTCATTTTAGGCGCTCGATTGGGTATGACTCATGTGTTTAAGTCACTCAACGAACCCTGCTACCATGGTTTCCACTAATGATTTTATTACCTACAGTGTGATAAAAAATGGATTAAATAAAAAAAATATACTACATAAAATGAAATCAGCCTGCTAACTTTGAGATTGGCCTAGAAGCCTAGATATTTGCCAGCAACATCATGACACTAGCTTGGATAGACAAGCCAGTTCTCAATTTTCTCAGAAATGGTCTACAGCTATTTGAAGTAGCCCCAAAACACCCAGGACAACATTCTAACTTCTACATTGGCATAGGGATCAAGAGGCCTAGATATACCCTTCAATATTGAAAATTCACTTTTGAGTCGCGGAGCACTCGAATCAACTCAAAGAAGCCCACATAACATATGTACATCTTGCAATATATATGCATGGCCTGAATTTTCCAACTATGGTCCTTAAAAATATCAATTGAACCTTCAAATGTATATTTGGTTTTTAGAATTTGTAGGTTAGCCTCTAAGAATGGGATAACATGCATCTGTAAATTTGGCACTTAAAATATGGAGGTTAGTCTTTAAGAATGTGAAACCAGAATGTAATTATGATGTTGGACTGCTAAAACACAAAAGGTATCATGTGCCATTAGTTGTGCCGAGGGTAGACTGCACCTGCACTTCTATGCTGACAAATCCTAAGATTTTCCTGTACTTGTTGTTTATGTCTGCACAAGACAGGCTATACATGTTATTCCAGCCTGTAAAAGTTTGACACTAACCTTTAAATATCAATTCCAGTTCGTAAAATTGTAAAACTACAGTGTGCAAATATTGCAGTTAATGAGACCATCCTTATTTAATAAAATGACTCTTAAAGCAATGAAACCACCATTCTTTCTCTTCAACAGTTAAATACCCACATCAGTGCCCCTTGGTTCTGTAATATTACACTACAATAAGTTATGTCCCTCTTAGTTTATAGTGGTTGATTTTGTGAGAAACTTGTGCTTACTTTTAGCCTTTAGGTGCCATTCTTTTGATTTTCAAAAGATAAATACCTTTAATATTAACCATTTTGCTTAATTTGTTTATCTTGAAGGCCTGGTTTATGGTTACCTTCATGCTATCCACATGTATCCTTCTTGTCGTAGTGGAAAAAAACACATACAAAAAAACACAGTCCCTTATAAAATTAAAAGCCTCATAATGTTAATTTTTCCTACCAAGCATGCAATTAATGGACAAAAACTACTCGCGCTAGTAAGTCACTAATGGAAAAATTAACATCTATATATTTAATCCTAACCTCATGCTAACAATGTGAATGCTAAGTAGTACATAATTTTGCTGGAAAATGTAAACATTTTAAATATTGTGGTTGTTATAATTGTAACTTGCTCTTAGTCCTTTTTCTTTAGGTGCAGTTTCATCCTTGCCAGGTTAGTGTTCTCAATGCTAAGAAGAAAAATAATCATGTCCACAATGGTTCTAACTTCTTACCAACACTCCTATTTGAAATAGAACAAAAAAGTGGCACCACAAGGTATTAGAGTAGAAGTGTTTCTGGACTTAAGATGATGCAAGTCGGAAAAAAATCTTTCTGATCTATATCAAGTTTCCTAGCAACTTTTTGTTGGAAATTATTCCTAATTATTTTCATTCTAGAAATGATAAATTATTAGGATCACTCAGTTACCAAATTTGACCTATGGGGCTCTCTTGCTTCTCAAAAACACATAATAGTTTGTCTAATTTCTGGTTCACATTTTTTTTTAAACATATTGACATCCCTTTCTGTAATATGCTCTTCGTATCCTAAACAACTTTAAGCAAGGGCCTGTAGGACCCCCAACTTTAAACAAGATCGTATTCAAGACAAATACATTTGAAGCACACAATTGATTAGAATCATGAAAACACTGTCAAATCCCCTTTCTGAATAAATGATGACAAAGAGAGAACAAATATACAGGTACAAACCCTTGCAGTCTCTTAGGCAACTTGCAAGGAAGCAATATGTACTTGTTTGAAGAAACATAAACTGGCCTACCATAAGATGCCAATGAAATGTGTGGGGAAAAATATGGCCTGAGACCATATTTAAGCTAATTGCATACCAGTACCCCATTTCAATAGAGATCTGTAAGTGCAATGGCAGGGTGTTATCCTCTTTAGCCCATTGAAAATGTCATCACAATCCTACAGTAGTGGTTGAGTACAAGAACAACCAACCTTTGATAGAACAAGAAAAAGTAAACAACCACAATCTAGTAAATGCATACTAGCAACTAGGCCTTCCTTAAAAATGCTGCCAATATCAAGTAGGCTATGAAACTAGCCTAAACTCTCCTTCTACATGCATGCTGCCAAAACAACTTCGAAACCCTTTAGGCATCCTCAATCAAATTGTGAAAAGGTATGGCTTCAAATGACACCGATAAAAACACTCTCCATGGAGTTCTTGACTGATGTGATCACTGTTGCAAACTACAAAAGCAACTCGTCACAATATCTCCACCAAAGGTACAAAATTATGCTACACAAAACCTCCACGTGTAGCACCTGTAAACACATGACCTACCATGGAGTCCTATACAGTGTTTTCCCTAAATGAACAAAGAATAAGTCCAATAAATGTATTGTTTGTAATCTTGTACTTAATATTTTATGTACATCAATGTAAAGGTGGCTTGGTCAAAGATGACAAATCTAGAAATCCACCTGCTCCACTGAACTCTTGACTTACCTCCACCTATTACAGCTCTAGGCTCTTATATATAGCTAATGGAATGCATAGTGTACATCACGTCATGCACAATTTGACAATCTTCTTTTGATACAACTTTCATTCTTCTACCTTTATGTGAGTACTTTCCGTAATTATGAAGTTTAAGTGAATTGGGCCAAAGAATTTAAAATTTGGAAAAAATCATACAATCGAATTATTTAGTGCAATTTACTTTGGATGGTATGTGTAATCAATTTAAAAATTTGGTAGCAGGGAGACAAATATTGAATGCTCATGGAAAGATTTTGAGTTGGGTGTATAGTTCATAAAGACAAAAGGCATCGTTACTGTTGACAATTGATGAGCTCTTTTGTGATGGACAAACTCAGCTTCTATGTCTCCTGCTTCTAGCTTAGTAGCTTGTGATGTATCAAGTAGTTGATGTATGTAGATGTCTTAATCATTAATTCTAAGTTTTCACAAATTTCTTCTTGGTTTCTAGTGTTGGCATTATGGTACAGGTTTGGAGCTATGGCACAGGTGTTGTCCTTGATGGCAACCCTCTCTGGTAACAGATCTCAGATCAGGCACTCAGAAAGTAGAAAAAGACATATACGCAGGTTCATCTAAACAAATACGCGTATACACGCGGGTTATACATTACAAAAGCGCGTATATGTTGGTGATCACTCTTTTGGTCCATGGCAGTTAGATCTTGGAACTTGAACCTATGTTTTGGACCATGGTGTCTCGTCAATTGTGCCGATCCACAGTTTTTGGGTTCATGGT
>APFE030253882.1:0-23271 GCA_000404065.3 Pinus taeda | reverse complement strand
AAGCAGTGGGTTGATACTTTCATGGAAGATATCACGCCTCATTCTAACACAGAGAACTCTCCAATTATGTTACTTGAAGATATTAAGTCAATGGAATGCAATAATCATAGCCGATGGAGAGGAGATAGCAATAAGCCTCATGTATAGAAAAGTGCAGGAGAGTTATCTTTTGTCCTAGCAGTTTCAAGGGGTATTGTTAAAGTCTATCATTTATATGCAGTGGGAGGTACCACACCTTCATGGAATGAATCACCTCATGTTCAAAATGAAGAGAGGCCACAAACAAAGTGGCTCATATTGAGTAGGACAGGAATATGACTCACTCTGATACGATGCTAAACACACACATGGAGAAGATATCCAAATAGGAAAAGTGTGCATTGCATATATTATTCGCAATAATACATATATGTAATACATTGGAGTGACCCTGGGCTTCATATTCCAAGTGGTCCCTTGGTCTGCCTTTGACTGTTCATCTTCCACACCAACCCATAGAGGATTACGTGTCCAACAATGGCCTTTACTCAATGGAATCGATTTTTTGTACTACAGACTATGAGGAACAATGTTCTATATGCAGGTCTCCAAAGATTAAAAAGGAATAGAATATCACAGAATTTATGGAAAACAATACCACCATTTTATTACGAGGCGAAGAAAACATTTTATAAGTAATTCCAAAATTCTCCTTATTATTTTTAATTACAAAATATATTGCATAAAAATCAAATGCTTTATTAGATAAATAAAATACATTGAGATGTTTCCTTCTTGAATAGTTTTAGATGTAGATGTTTCTAAAAAAAGAGTGTGATTTCATAGTTTCCAAATCAATTATGTGTTTCTAATTATGTTCCTCCCTTGGGTGCCTAATTCCTCCCTGTTTAAATTTGGAAGCATGCCTTCTTCCTCCAAAAAATGAGGGGAAAGTGAGCTCCAACTATAGAATATCCTATGGTCCACATATCAATTGCTAGACCATGGATTTGTCTATCTGTTGGTGGCTCCATCATCTCAAAGACCATCTCCTTCATTTTGTTAGTTGAAATCAAAGATGATATTGGGAAATGATCAATAGTAAATAGTAAAGGCCTTGAATTAATGGGTCCCACTGGTGTTGGACGTGTCACATTGATCAATCTATAAGTTGAGGATGATGACAAATCATAGATTGGACCTTTTTGGCAACGAGTAAAATGTTTACACTTGGTCCACATTAAGCTACGACCGGTGTCTAAAACGATAGAAAAGGGTAAGTTTGGTGTACCGATTTCCATATTAATGAGAAAATTTCCCATTTGGAAATTTACTGGAGTATTAATATCTTTCATCTATTCATCATGCTTCAATATATCAGTATTAACTCTATACATGAGTCGCAACTCTTCAAATTCCACTTGGTTGCATTGGACTACTCGTTTTAGGCACTCAGTGGAAGTACTATTTGGAAATATTAGTACATATATATGGAAAAGGTATATTCTCAGTCCATTTTACAGTTGCACTGAATTAAAATTGGTTACATCCATGCATTACAACAAGGGAAGGAATAGAAATATAGAGAAGAAGAACAAAGGAAGCAAAATTTTGGAGCCAATAGTTGCAAGAGCTTGTCCAGTCATATGCAACAAGAGATATTTCCCAGTGGAAAACAAGGTAATGGATTTACTCCTTGGCACATTTATACTACTTATCAATGTTGAAAGTTTTCTAAAAGCATATTCTTGATTTTCCCATGGATGAAGATCACCATTATTGATCTATTTCAAACTCTGCACGACTTCCATGAAAAGTGATGTGCCTAGTGGGAGCATGGTCATGAGAATATTCCTCATAAGTGGTTGGAATGGAAGAGGTTATCAAGGCCAATGATTCAAAGTTTAAATAGTTTTTCTTCCGAGATGGTCATGTTGAATCTTCCTCTTCCATGTAGTGATAAAATCAGAAAGAATTGATACTCTAACTCGATGACATCACCCTGTTCATAATAATGATATTCTACATATGTCCCTCCAAATTATCTACCCTTAAAATTTGAATAACCTCAAGGTAACTCCTCATTGTTGTGATTCTAATCAATAAGAGTTTTCCTTGCAAAAGAAAAAAACCCTTTATGGTCTTTTCCATCATAAGTTCTTAGCGGTGAGATGTTGAAATCATTCCTACATGGAAAGTAGCATGAATTTTAGAACATGCAAAATGTTAATTCTCTACCACGAAATATCCCATAATAGGGCCCTTTAAATATTCCACAATAGGTCCCTTTAATGACATCCATTATTCAATTGTTTACTTCTTGTTGAATACAATGCCCACACTATTCCCAAAAGTTGTTAACAATGGCTTTACCCAAAATTTTGTGGCACTATTGCTTCTAGAACTTGAACTTGAGGTTTCACCCACCATTGCTAGAGGTTTCATATCCATTTGGAACCCATAGTGTTAATTGTCTAGTCTAAACTTTAGCAAGAACAAGTTGCTTTGATGAATCATGTCCAACAGATAGTTTGTCAACAAGGAAAAAATATGGGGCAACGCATAAGGAAGAAAATGGAATAACATTGATTTGTTGTTCAATAAGAATGGGGGATGCAACCCCACGAGATGGGGGAAGACACTTGCAAATTATAGTTGTAGTGGAGCCATGGTAGGAGGTACTTGGTTGTTGGTGTTGTATGGCTTGACAAGGTTAACCAAACATAAAGAAATTCATTTATTTATATTGATATTCTCAATGGGATTTTTCCCAATAAGAGTTTGGGTTGATTTGAGAGCCTAGGATGAGCACATAGGTGTGACCCTCATGTTACAGGTGGTATTTGTGATCTTTAGCATCATAAAGAGTGTGTCGTAGCATTTGGTATGGAATTCCTAGTAACAAATCGACACAATAGAGAGGAGAAAAATCACATACCACAGTATCTCAGAAAGGGACAATAACAAAGGTGATGACACAAAGTTGGGAGAAATTAAGACGAGGCATTCCATTTTGAGCAAGCCTAGCTGATATGGGTTGGGGTGTGGAGTGGTGGGAAGATTAAGGAAATGAACCAAGTCTTGTGCCACAAGATTATTTTGACTCTGATTATTGAGGATAAGATTCGTCGACTCATGTTTGATATACCAATTATGGGAAAAAATCGGTGTAGTGGAGGTTCCACCTTCATCACCAATCATGAATATGAAGGAGGGGTCTAATTTGGTAGGATTTTTGAGAGAAAAAACTACAAGCAAGTTAGGGGAATTTGGTTGCTCTACTTCTGTAAAGAAATTCTTGTTGGGGGACATATTTTTAAGTGTTCAATAGTTTTTAGAATCATGCAAGTTGATCTAATGAAATGTACACTAGGGGGTATTGGGAGGTGTGATAGATGATGTAGTGGCCACATTGGAAGGACCAACAGGAGATGGAACATTTATGGTTTGAGGAGATCAAGTTCGAGAAGCCACTTTATGTTCCACAGGTAAGGCCTGAATTAAGGCCTTGTCTAAGGAAGCACTATCAAACAACTCAACTTCTCGATGAAAAACCATTAGAAAACCAAAATTAAATTTCAAAATTAATACCTCTTATGGATCATATGTATGGATTTGAATGCACAAATTGCGAAAAAAATGAATTTATGCTTGCACTAATTGATTTTCCAGTTTTGAAAGCTACAACCATTTGAAAAGTATATTATGGAGATATCTTGGGGGAGAAAAGCATTCTCTTATGTCCTAGCAAAAACTATCCCAAGATGTGATACATGTGGATATGGTCCTTTCTGATACTATGAACTCAACAACCAAGGATATATTCTCAATCTATGTATCCCACCATGTTTATGTCAGATCCTCCAACCGTAGACTGGAAATTTGAATCTTCATGTCCTCTTCCATCACGAGAAATGTTTTGAAATTGGTGGAGAGACCTCAAAGCTAATAATGGACAACCTCTCCATCCATTTGGATCAAGAATTTATGCAATTGAAAGTGTGTCTCCAAATGCATTTCGCCTTCAGGGCACGTCTGTTACTACAGTGTAATTAGCTCTTTAATATCCATGGCTAAATATTGAACTGGTGAGTCCTCTATTAAGGGTTCTTTATAGGACTACATGATTTTCATCCACCAAAGGGATTGAAATGCATGGCACCAAGTGAAAGTCTGTGATGGGGATCTTAATTAAAGAGGGTGCATTGAGAAGGGAATTAAATTGTTAAGCCACAAATCCCAAAAAAGTATTCATCGAGTAGGTGGATGGCTTCCAACATATTATGCTATGATACCAATTGATCTACATATAGCTATGCACATATTCAAAAAGAAGACAAACACATAATTTATGGAAAATAATACCGCAATTTTATTATAAGGGGTAGATAACATTTTGTAAGTAATGCCAAAATTCTCCTTATTAATTTTAATTACAAAATGAGTGTGTTTTTCTTAGTTTCCCAATCAATGAGATAATTTCTAATTATGTGTCTTTCTAGGATTCCCAAAGACACAGATTTGAGAGCAAGAGTTGAGAGATATTGACAATTTATTAAGATAACTAGGAAGTCTATCTATAAACCAATCAAATAAAACCAGTGAGCATAATTTTCACCCAGTTATTGGTGATTTGTATGGCTATGCCCAGAAGAATGTTTTCTCCTCCAATGAGATAAGGGTCAATTTTTTTTTTTTTGTAAGTTGGGGAGTTACCAATTTCTATTATCAAAAATGAAAACCATTACAATCTTAAGGCGGTCTCAACCTGCCCTGAGGGGAAACAAGGGATATTAACCATCTATAGTTTTTGACTGCTGACCAAAAATAAAATGTTTTCATACTGTCTTTCTAGGCTTTGTAAACATTCACCTTGTAACTATTACTATTGACATCTAGCTGCAAGTAAGTCTTATCATAAGTCCTATACATATCTAAAGAAAAAACTAAACTTTGCATTTTCTATCTATATCAGAAAGCATGCCTTTCTTCATTGAGTCCCAGTGTCCTCATGCTACTCCTTTTCCTTCTTGATCACCAAGCCATTCGCCTCTAGCTGCTGCTGAAGATCCTCCAGCCTCTTGTCTTGCATGAGCAGGGTGATTAGGATGTTCTTCAGCTCTTTCTTCAGGTTTGGTATTCCCTGTGACAATTCAACCATTTCTAAGGCTATCTGTTCCATGGCTTTGGCCATAAGTCTTTTCATGACCCAATATAGGTGCAGGAATTGCTTATACAATGTCATTCGGCCTCGGGTATGGCCTGGATCCGGCATAAGATACATCTAGTCCTCCATTTCTTCCTCTGACTGTGCCTTAATGGCCTCCTCCTCCCAGTGCTCTATTATTCTTCTGATTTTCGGGTTTGTTCTCTCATTATAGGCTCTCTCTGCTGCCTGAACTCTTGTCTCTATAGTCCTCCTCCCCTGTCTTCCTTCCGCTCCCGCACTGGTCTCCCTGTCTTCCACTGTACCTTCGCGACAGTGGCGACCCCTCCTGCTTCTCCTGTCAGCTATTCCTCGCTTGCTCTAGCCTCCCCTTCCTCAGCGACCTCGCCCTTGCCTTCGCCTGCCTCTCCTTGCCTCATCACCCGGCTCCTGTCTATCTTCATCTTCCTCCTGGCCACTTTTCGTAGCTCTGTTTCCTGTACTCTTCTCATTTTGGCCACAGTTAACATTCCCCACCGCTGCCATTTTAAATTCAGCTTCGTGGTCTTCACTATCGTCCTCAGAAACTTTATATACAGGAATATAAAATTGCTCAGGGCCCGCCTCCAATTTCCCTTTGCCTTTCACGTCCTAGCCCCCTCGGCTCTGGTCCACATCTCCAACTCTGCTTCACATCCATCTCCCTGCTGCCCTGCTCCCTTCTGCTGCCATTCTTTCCTCTTTTTTTGGCTTCGGCCTGTGCGTCCCTATTCTTTCTGCTCTGCTTCCTAAACTATGCGCTCTCCTCGCTATATTCTGCCGCTTACCTCCTCTCTCTCTGGTTTTCCTACATGCAATTTCTCCCGTCCCTCTTCGCCACCCTATCTTCCTTATGCCTCGCTTCTTCATGCACTTAATCTCCACCTTCCTGTCTCCTCGCAATCATTTCTCTGTCCTCTGTCTGACATCCTGACACCTCCACCGTCATTCTTCGGTACCCTGTTGTCCTTTCGCTCCGATCTAGGATCCGTCTCACTGCTCCAGTTGCTTGTGTCGATCATACCTTGAGACCTGGCTGCATTGTCCGTCCTTGCACACCATTGCCTCTTAATTTCTCTACCTGCCACCTTACTCAACCCGATCGGGTGTCTTTTCCTCGTTCTTTCAGATTGTGGTTGATTCATGATGGTCTTGAGTAATTATATTTTTAAGACTTTCCCAATTGTGATCGGCTTCTGATGACAGCCAGTTTCTGTCCAAACTGTTGGTCGCCTATTTACTCCCCCAATTAGCTAAGAGGTTCGCAGCCTTGTTTCCATTACATCTTACATGGTGAATTATTTTATAATCTATTCTATTTAGCAACACCGCTATATCTTGAATAATTCCCACTGTCCTTCAGCTTTTTGCAACTTTCTCCCAGCTCTTTCCATCCTTCAGTTTTCTCAGCATCCCTATCGTGATCTGTGAATCCCCTTCTATCTCCAGGTTCATATATCTGTTCCTTAGTGCTATTCTCAAACCTTGGTGAACTGCCCAAAGTTCCGCCTCGTTGTTCGTCATATCTCCTCCCCATTCGGCGAATACCCACCTTGTTTTATCTTTGTCGTCTCTAAAGATACCGCCTAGGCCTGCTGGACCAGGATTACCCTTCGACGCTCCATCAAAGTTCAGTTTTATGAAATGTTTGCCAGGGTATCTGAATTGGTTGGGGCTTTGAGCTTGAGGATTACTTTTCTTTTCTTTTTTGGGGTAGATCATGCTGAATTCCATATTTAGTTTGGCAACTATTCTTCCTTCTTCCTGGCTCATTTTCCAGTCTTCCTCCTCCCATGTCTCTGATAGAACAATTTCCTTGATCGATTTACACACCTCCTCCCAAGTTCTTTCAGGTTGATTTTTTTGGCCCCTGAAAATCCTCCTATCATGTTCTTTCCAGAGGAACCAGATCACAAAACCTATCGATAAGTTCCAGATCCTTCTTACTACTTGGTTGTGAAATTGTCCTCTTCCCCATTGCATTATGGTGTTCCGAATGCTGCTGGGGTCTCTCATTGTCTTCCCGAAGAGCGACCAAATATTTTCCCATACGCTTCCTGCATAAGGGCATTTATTTAAGAGATGCTCCTGATTTTCCTCTTCTCTATTGCATAGGTTACACTTTGATGGTCCATAATATCCTCTCTTCTGGATTTTATCCTAGGTTAGGATCCGTCCTTTACTGACCAGCCATGCGAAGATTGTAATTTTTGGCCACCATTTTCCTTCCCAAATTATTCTCCAGTCGATAGCTCCATCTTCCCTTTCCTGGTTTGTTGTCAAGTAGTAGGCTTCCTTCACTATGAAAGTCCCTTTCATTGATCTTCCCCATCTAAGGATGTCCATTCCTGGTCTAGTCTTAATCTTTCTCAATTCTACTTCCTTAGTGTAGCTTTTCTCCATCTCTTGGGGTATGTTTTCAAACCATTCCTCTCGTTTCCTCCAGGTCCTCCAAATTCCACTGGTCTCTTCATTTTTCCAGTAGTCTTTAACATATTCCATACCTGCCATCTTCGCTTTCTGTTTGATCTCTTGTAGGGTCTGAATCTCTGTCATTTTATCTTTCCGCTGCCACCCATCCTCCCAAAATTTGGCATTGCCTCCTCCACGAATCTCCCAAAAAGCATGTTTGTTGACCACATCTCGATTCTGACATGCTAATTCTGATATAAAGGACCCTTTTAGTACTTCCTCAATTCTTAGTTTACCTGCTGTTGATTCCGGCATGTTATATTTTAGTTCCCATATTTTTTTCCAAACATCCTTTTCTCCTTGTAGCCATCTCCACCATAATTTGGCACCTAGAACCTTATTTAACATTTCAGGATCCCTTATACCCAGTCCTCCGTCCTCCTTTCTTTTTACCAGGTTTTTCCATGAAACTAAGGCCCATTTCCTTTGTTGTTTAGGTCCTCCCCAGACAAACTTTCCAAATATTTCTTTTAACTTTGTGCATACTCCTTTGGATGTTGCTCTGATGGACAAAGGATAGATAGGAATCGACTGCAGGACAGACTTTAACAACACAATTTGACTAGCTATGTTCAAGGACCTGAAAGACCAGCTTGTCGGATGCTTCTTTATTTTATCTATCACCTCCTGCCAATTTTTCATCCCGGTGGGGTGAATATCCAGCTGGTTCCCTAAGTACTTGGTAGGAAGGTCCCCCTGTCTGAAGCCCAAAGTTCTAGTTAGATGAGCTTTGATGGCCTCAGGGGTGTTAAAAATAAATGGACATGATTTTTCCTTATTAACCTCCATGCCTGAGGCCTTCATGAAGATTTCCAGCACTTTCTTGATCATCCTTACCTCTTTGATAGTTACTTCTCCGAATAACATTATGTAATCAACAAATTTTTGATGCGTTATTGCTAGATTGTTTCCCCAAGGTTTTAGGCCTTTGATTCTCTTTTCCCTGAGTTCTCTTTTGATGATTCTCCCAAGCCCTTCAGCTGCCAGTATGAAAAGAAAGGGTGAAATAGGGTCTCCTTGTCTTATACCCCTTGTTGCATTAAAAGTATTCGTTGGGATACCATTTAACAGAATTGAGAAGATGGGGGTTGAGATCATGCTATATATATCCATTCGATCCATCTCTTTTCGAAACCATAAGCTTCAAGCACCATTCTGAGGTATCTCCAACTCAAGAGATCATATGATTTTGAAAGATTTAGTTTTATCATCATTCCCCTCTGTTTCTTTTGATTTAGGGAGTGAATCATCTCCTGAGTAACGACTAGACCATCCAGGATTTGTCGCCCCTCGACAAAGCCAGTTTGTTCTGGAGATATGATACTCGGAAGTAAATGTTTTAATCTTTTTGCAATCAAGGTGGCTATGATCTTATAAATAACATTACATAAAGCTATTGGGCGAAATCCTTGAGCATCCTCTGATTTGTTACTTTTAGGGATCAAGGTTAGAAAGGTTGAATTAATACCTAGCCAGATCTTTTGCTTCAGTCTTGATTCCTCGACAGCTTCCACGATTTCCTACCCCAAGAAGTGCCATTCTGCCTGCTAGAATTCTATTGTGAATCCATCGAGCCCTGAAGCCTTGCCTTCTTTCATATTCATAACCACCTCCTCAACCTCTTCCATAGTGGCCACTCTCATCAAGGCCTTATTCTGTTCCACTGTTATGATTTTTGGTATCTCCTTGCAGATCTGATCAATTTCTTCTCCCCGTGCCCCTTGCGATTGAGTGAAGATTTCTTTATGATACTCCACTAGGACTTTTTCTATTCCTTCCTGCTCAATTACCCTTTCCCCCTCCGTGTTTTTAATTGAGAAAATACGGTTCCTTTGTCTGTTTTGTATCATCGCTTGGTGGAAAAATTTTGTATTCCTTTCTCCTTCGTGCAGCCACTGTATTCTTGACTTTTGTCTCCACATAATCTCCTCCTGCTTTCTTCTTTCTTCCAGCTGATTAATTATTCTGCCCTCCTCTTTACTCCGTTCTTCATCCCTTCCATCCCAGATTATCTGTTGCTGGATATCCTCCATTTCTTGCTCTAATTTTTGCTTTTCCTCCATAATATGCTCGAATTCCTCTCTATTCCACTTTCTAATTTTACTTTTAATTTCCTTGAGCTTCAATTGAATGGTATGCATTTTCTCTTTCCCTTTAACTCTACTCTGATTCCACCATTCTTCCACTTTGTGTAAGAACTCAGGATTTCTGAGCCAAAAGGCTTCAAAACAGAAAGGTTTCTTTCCATTGTTTTTCTTGATATCGATTTCTAATCGAATCGGCCAGTGGTCTGACCCTAGACCAGGGAGGATTTTTGTTTCTATAAATACATCTCGGTTCAGAATTTGTTCAGATAAGAGAAACCTGTCTAACCTCGAAGCTATCTAGTTTCTTCCACCCCTCCTATTGTTCCAAGTAAAGACACCATTAGTTGCGGGAGTATAAACTAATCTCTGTTCTATTATTAGCTCATTAAAATCCTCCATGCTCTGATCTGTTCGCCTTATCCCTCCTTTCTTCTCACCTAACTCCTGGATCAAGTTAAAATCTCCTCCAATTATCCATAAGTTACCAGGCATAATTCTTCTTATTGCCTGCACATTCTTAAGGAATTCCTTCCGGTCCCTAGGTAAATGGGGACCGTAAACCCCGGAGATGAGAATTCTTTCCTCCGTTCTCGTTAACCTAAAAAATCATGAAAGTATCATAGGGAGGCTAATCCAATTTTCAAAAATTACCTCCTTAGGATTCCATAAAATTGCTAGACCACCTGCCGAACCATTTGCATCTTGAGCCATTACCTCATATTCAGGTCTCATCCTTTTCATAATTTCTTGTAACTGTTGTTGATCCATTTTTTTTTCCTGAATTAGCATTATGATAGGTTTGTCCTTCTTCAATCTTTCTTTTAGATATCTCTGCTTTCCCTTACTGTTGAGTCCCCTAATATTCCAACTTGTAATGATCATTTATAACTTTTTGAAGGTTGTTGAAATACCTCTGACAGAGGTATCACTCTTCCTGAATTAACTAGAGTCTCTCCCACTACTTGAATCGTCTCGTTTATTGTTCGCCTTCCTCTCTTTTAGCCTCCTTTGCCACTGCCATCCATTCCCCGGTTTTAAGTTCCTTGAGATCCTGTTTGATTTGCTCCGGTCTCTAACATACAGCCTGTCTTCTCCTTGTATTTTTGGAATGCTTCCTTATATTATTGTTTCTGTGATTCCAGGATGAATCTTTCATCTAGGTTCTTCCACTCTTGGAGCAACTTCTTCATTATTCTCTCCTCTTCCGTCCCATTTTCTTTTCGATTGTTTGATCCCTTCATCATTTGTTCTATTGTGTTCTCCTAGCTTCCTCCCATCTCTACTTCTGTTTCTCTGTTCGGGCTTATATTTTTACCTATGGTCTAAGTTATGATTTCCATTGGAACATTCTCGTTTTCTTCCTCCTTCCTTTTCCCATCTTCCATTTCCTCTTCCTCATCCTGAAGGACCTGGAACTTATTCTGATTTTCAGCCGGTATATTCTTTTCTTTTGGTTGCCCCCGTACCCCTTCTGATCTTGGTTTTTGTCTTCTCTGAACTTCTTTGAAACTCCTTTCTCCTATGTCTCACCCTTCTGCTTTCCTGCCCTCCTCCTCCAGGATTCTTGTTGCCTCCCTTTCTCTGTTTTGTGGGCATTGTCTGAAGATATGTCCGTACTCATGGCACTTGTGGCATATAGAGGGGATGTGTTCATAATCTATTGGTTGCTGCCATATTTCGTCATGGTATTCCACCTCTGTATACTCCGGCAGAGGTTCTGCTATGTTCATGTACACACATATCCTTGTGTATGATGTGTATTTTCCTCTTTTGGTCGATTCTGCCACTTTGACAAAAGACCCGATCAAGTTCCCAATCCCCTCTAGTACCTCAGGGTCCCAAAATTCCGTTGGTAACCCAAACAATCTGACCCATATGGGTGCTGCCAATAACTTCTCTGCTTCTGGGTTGTATCTATCTTCCCAGTGCCTCATAAATAGACCAGCATTGTTCATGAAGTATGGTCCTTCCTCAAATATTCTCTCTTTGTCTTCGAGGTTTGCAAAAATGACTGTAAAAAAACCCTTTGCACCAAGTTTCAGGTCTATATGTCCTTTTGGCTTCCATCCTAGTTGAATCCATTTCGATAGATCCTTTTTAGATGGCCAAAAACCTATAAACTTACAGATCAATGCATGATCCTTCATATAGCAGCGATAATGTTCCAGTTTATTGTTAGGGATAACATACCTCGGTTTTTTCTGTGCCCTGGGTAAGCATCTGCCCCCCATTCTTGCTTGCCATCAGCTTCCCAAGACTGGTGTGTTTTTGTCATTCTCCTTCTGCATTCCTTGCATCCCTCCTCCGCTGGTTTCGCCAGCTACCACGTTTTTGAAGGAGGGGATCTCTCCCCTCCCCTGATTTCCATCCATGGTTCCTTTCAGCCCCACCCGGTTTCTTTCTCCCTTCTGCCTTTCTTTTTGCCCCTGCTAGTCTTTGCCCGTGATTGATTGAGCCCTCCTCGCTCCTCCCGAGCCTCCTTACCTCGCCTCCGAGGTTTTTCTATCCTGATCTTTGAAACCCTAGCCTCGCAAACGTCTCAGGTTCTCTCTGCCGCATCTCCTCCCCTTCCCGAACATTATGACAATTTGAGATAAGGGCCAATTTGTATAGCACTAAGGCACTCGATTTTTCGCATCTAATAGATAATTTTTTTATTTTTATTTTTATAATGATATCATGAAGATATGTTGTATTTAGCCATGGTTAGTGAAAATAACACTCCACATAGAGCGTAGACCTAGAAATTGGTTGCTCGAAGGAAAACAACACATAGGCTCTGATCTAATCTGATAATTGGTTACAAAATACATGCCGCAGTAACAACGTACATGGTGAGAATGAAATAATGAAACACTAACCTAATAGAAATGTCATGGCCCTACCATGTTTCATGGCAGGAGCTTATTTAGTAGGGCTTGTTGTATTTCATTCTTAATCTATATATATAAGAATAACATCATAGGAGACATTGATCCATCACTCAATCCAAATTACTATTCCCATCTCAAAATAACATGAAATCCTTGGATCAAAATATTCATGAATTAATAGCCCTTGCTATTAAATCTAATGGAAATGATCACATAGATTGTGTTTATGGTTTTCAACATCTAGAGAGAGGAAATTATTTTCCATCTTATGAAAACACATAGAATTTGGAACATGACTTGAATCTATCCACTAATTCCGCCAATAGCTCTATGAAAATATGGCAGCCATATGATGAAAAACAATGGATCATGTTGCTAGAAACAATAGACATCTAACCCATATGTAGTGAGAACCATTAGATCTAAGAGCTAATGACTAGATATGAAATCAATGAAACACCACATGGGTGTAACAAAAGTGATTTTTTAAGGGTGAAATATCCATTTCATAATGAGATCATTAATTTACATATGGATGGAGAATAAAGGCCACAGAAATGGATATATTTACTATGAAGGAGCCACCATACATATATTTAAAAATTCTTTGATGTTAGGTACATTTATGGCTACATGAACTCCAACCCAGAGTGAGTACACAATTTCTACTCCTTGTTCTTTAATGAAAAGATTCAACAGAGATACAACCATGTGATTCCACCTAAACCCAAGGCCATGCTTATCAAAATAAGATCTAAAATAACTCAAATAGTTTTGTAGACCTAGAAAAAATGTTGCAAAACTCCTTTCAAATATTAAAAAAAAAAAATCAAGACTCCATTCATATCTTTAAAAAATAAATCAACATTCAATAGGGAAATAAATTCCTACTATGATACCATGTAAGAGTATCAATTACTCATGCTACTAATAGAAAATGTAAAAACACATATTATACCTAAATTATATAGCAATGGAGGAGTCCCAATTTCAGTTAAGCATAACTATGGCAATTGGGAAAATACAGATCGCAACACGAGATTACAACTAACCAAATCTAGCTCATTGGGAACAGAAGTACTTGAAAATACCAATTCTAATAGAATCGCTCACAATAGCATTAAAGATACTAGTATACTTCTGAAGCAATGGAAGGAAACATAAACATACTAACATATATCTCAAGTGAGGGAAGGGAACACAGAAGATAATACAAGTTCGATATGTTGTAAAAGGATAATAGAGTTTTATTTTGGATAACGAAATGTGGTCTATTATATCCCACTAATCATCCAAGGTCCAAATGTCTTTCACAACCATTTCAAAATCCAAATATTTTATGGATGTACCTTTTATTTTTGGTTTCCTAACTTGATGAACTTCCCCACTTGTATGCTTCTTTTTATCTCTAGCTATTTGTAAAGTATAGAAAGATACACTAAAAGAGAACCATCAAAATTTAAGTAGCCTCATGCATGTGCAACTTGCAACTTTAAAAAAACATTTTCACAAATTCAAGTTTTAATTTTGAGGATGTCCTTGATTTGTCCTTCTATTATTGTGTATATGAATGTCCAAAACATAAAAGAAGTGACAGTTACGGCCTCTCCCTATCATAATTACATGTTTTACATGTTGGGATGTGGACCATTGAAATAAAACCTATCATAACAATATTCTTTTTATGCTTGGGCGTGTGCCATTAAATGAAAACTCACCTTGGATCCAACATATTGTTGGGTGCAGGAATTGCAGTTAAGCAAAATCCTTTCAACACTTAATTTGTCAACTTGGGGTTTCGTACACATTGAGGCATAGCACAGGAAATGCAAAGAAATGATATGAACCTTCTCTAATTGTATTCCTACTTCTTTGGTTACAAATTGCATAATCAAAAGGATAGATCACAAGACAATGAATACCAAGAAAACTATGGTGCTGAATGAAAAGAATGTGCTTTGCAGAAATTCAAATAAAGGAATTTCTCAATTCATCATGAACAATCTGAATCAATAAAATAACTATTTAAGATTCTCCTAAGTATGGTTGTAATATAGAATAATGATCCAACTAATCAGGATGCATGTCTTCCTTAATATTTTCCTTCCTGTACCAAGTGGTCGTTCTTGTACCACAACAAGGTTCTTGTACTAGAACGTTGTTCCTGTAATAGAGCAAAGCTTCTATACTGGAAGATTGTATATTGGGCCCTTAATGAAGACCTTGACCTACATACAAGATATCCTTTGTACTAGAGCATTCTATTTCTGTACTCAAAATGTCGATTCTTGTACTGGAAAAGATGTTCTTGTACTAGGAAACTAGAGTTCCTATACTTGGTTTCCAAATCGGTTGCAAGAAATAAAAATGTGTTAACTACATAAAATAAATGCAAGGTGAAAAACATAACTCTAAAGTGAACTTCTATAATAAAAATGAACCATTAGCTAATCTCATGCTCGGAAATGATAAATGCTTTCACGGCCAAAGGAAATTTCTATTGAAATAAGAAACCGTTTTACTTGGAAACTACTTTGACTCAAAAATAAGCAAGCTCTTTCATGAGATGACTATTTATTGAATAAAGTAGATCTACAACCTTATACAAATATTTTTTTTAAGTTAGGGAATCTAGCAACGAGTGCAGGTACAAACCCAAATAATGTAACAATGTTCTAGAAAAAGCTTAGAGACATTAATCAAATCTAAATCTGAACTTGAATATTAGGATATGCTTCAGTAAAAAGGCAAACACTATTTCCAACATAATAATAGACCTGTAGAGATAATTTTTTATTCAATTTAATGTTCTTAAATTTTAAGCATAAATTATCGACCAGGGTAGGTAAACTGATGAAGTGCAAGTGCACTGTATGTGCTAGAAGTCTTTTATGTCGGTAAGGCGATTATGTTATCGTTATCTAAGTTAATGTCAAACTCTAGAATTAGTGTTGAGATTATGTTATTATCTATACAAAGATGTTATTCCTAAGATTTTATTATTAATTTATTATCCTAAATGTTATTTATAGAATTAGTTCTAATTGAATTGAGTTTTTAGAAGGATTGGATAATGACTCTAACTCTTTTCAATAGATGTGTTATGTTAATATTCTTTTCAACTTATCAATTGTTTTTGGATTTTTATGTTGTAGCTAAACAAAGTTAAGTATGAAAGCATGAAATGATATAAAGAAAATCCTAATTTATCAACTTGAAATAAAATGTGCTTGAATTTAGAAGTTGATAAATAATGCCACTCTTTTCTACGGCAACTTTATTTCAATGCAAAAAAAGGCAATACAAAAATGAAATTACTGAGCTATGAAATCACTAAGTTGTGCTAGGAAAATGAATGAAAAAAATTACTGGGTTTATGCTAGGTATGAAGAAAATGAAATGAGTGATAGATAAATCAATCAAGTGAACCTAGTAACGATATTCATTGACCTGCATCTTAAAAACATGAAAAAAAAGGCATCCATGAATTAAATCTATGAAATAACAATTGAAAAGTAAAATCTAATTACTATGAATCAAAGACATGATCTGCACGCAAGGGCCCTCCATGAGGCAGTCAATTTCCTTAGATCAACAACAAATAAAATATATGAACTAAGAACTTTGCATTAAGCCAAAAAGAGTTCTACGGGATGCTCAAACTACATACGGTGGCACACACATTACAAAGAGCTGCCAGTGATTTTATAGATTTCTTGTTAACAATGTGGGAAATTTAATCCTATATGACTTCACTATAGTCGTTATCAAAACTAGATCATATTGCTTATTTTTCGATTTTTTATTGGAAAAGAAAATCGATGAAATCTCTTAAAATTCAGATGCTGTTCAAGCGCATAGTCCTGCTATTGACCACCATGGTTGACCATGTTATAGTGTAGATCTCCTGATGAATTAGCTCGAGTAAATAGAAATAAATCCATGAGACGATCATTCCCTATCTACCCATATACTCCTTTACTGAGCTGACACATTCGAACCTTGTCAACAATGGAAGTGGCCGCGGATCTGTGGATTAGTTGCAGAATCAGACCAATTTTGTAGTTGCATGTAAACTTTAATAGAACAATAAGGAATATTGACAAAATATGAAAATCAGGACATATGAATTTTTACCTTGTCAAAACCTTATGTTTACTGCATTTATTTGGATGATAGCGATATGAAAAAGTAGGTAAATATGGACAAAAAGGATGTCAAAATAAACTAGTTCTGAGACTCTAACTTCCTCCGCACTGGAGGTTTTGTATGTCCTCATATAGCACAAAATTTCCATTTTTTTGTATGTCTTTAGATACCTTTGCCAACACATCCAAGTTTTACTTTCTTCTTCTTCTTGGCAGTTACTGCCATCCTTGGCTTCCTCATAAGGATCTTGTATTTCAAGTTAATGATTTCTCTTTTCATGGCCTTGTTTTCTTTCTTCAACGTCTTATTCTTTTCATAACATAGACTTAAGTGAAGAATTACGTTATCACTTTTGGCAATTTGAATTCCATTTTGTGCCTTCAGAGTTTGATTTTCAGTTTTGACGTACTTGTTTAATGTCTCCGGCTCAAAGATTTATTGTGACAAGACAGTAGATACTAGAGGTTCTTGTGGCTCATTAAACTAGTTGATTTCTTCTTCTAGGCTCTGAATTGATCCTTTGGTTGTTGCTTCCTTTCTCTCTAATGATTCTATGTAATTATAGATTTCTTGTTGTACATGATCAATACCTGGGCTTTCTACTGGACTCTTTGGAAGTGAAATGAAGGGAGGTGGTGATACCCTTGGTGATAGTCTTAGTGATACTCTTGGAGAGTTCTTGAGATCTTTAGATTTCTCTTTTGACTCAAGATCAATATGCTCTGCAACTTCTGAGGCTGCTTCTTTCAGTGTGTTCAATTTGGTGCTTCTTCTCAAACCTGTGATTTGTATCTTTTGAATCTTTTTTTCCTTAACTTTTGGAATTTCTTTCTGTGTAAGGGTTTTATTTTGGGTAAACCCTCTTTTTTTCTTGCTGGATTTATTTCTTCTAGGGCTTTCGATGTTCATTTTCTGCAAAATTTCTACAATTGGTATATCATCCTCTGACAAATCTTGTTGATGTTGTGGTTCCTGTTCTATCACTATCTCATTGTTTCTCTTTCTTTCCCTCAGGGTTCTGCTACCACTTGGATTTTCAAGGGATTTTTTCGTCAAAGTGATTTCTCACTAGAAAATATTCCCAATTATCACCTATGCTTTGAAGATGACATTGGATCAAAATTTTTACTAACCCATGATGGTACATTGTGTTGTCTATGAACTGAAATTTCTTTTGAACACTTACTGGCATTTTCTTCAAGTTGTTCAACAAAAAGTATGGAAGATTTATTTGATGTTCTTTAAGGAAATTCATCAATAGCCTAATGTGATAGAAAAACATACACCCAAATCGGCCTTCACAAGTAACAAATTTATGAAGGATAAGGAGCAAGTTTCTCCATTTAATTTTGAGGGCAACGCTAGGAATACCTCTCCTTATGACAGTAGTATCAATGCCTGGGTTTTTAAGGAAAAATTTCCAATCTTCCTCTTCGATTACTCTATTCTTGAACCACCTTTCTCCAGCTTTGGGCAGTCTGGTTGCTTCTGCAATCAGGGACTCTATCACTATTAACTTGACATCGCCTCTCTCGACTTCTGCACCATCAAAAGATCATGTAAAGGTTTTTGTCACCTCCCTATGGAAACCATCAAAATTTTATATGAAATATAATCACTGAGCTTTCTGTAACAATTCTTTGGTATGGGGATATCCTTCCAAAAATTTCCTTCCTCTTGGCTCTGTTCAAACAATAACACCCATGGTGAAAGATGTTTCATCTCAAGAATTTTTTTACTTGACAAGGAAAATAGTCTCAGTAGGGTTTCACTCTAGGATGGAGAGACTATATGAATTGAAAGAATGAGAGAACGAGAAGGTATAATGAAGGTTCATGGGGATGATTTATCTATTTGAATGCATTTAATTCAATGATTCGGAGATTAAATTGATGGATCCGAAATTAGTATGAGATAAAAGTTAAAATGGTGGTGGATTATAATGGATTTTCCAAGGGACTATCATCCATTAACTGCAATGATTTTAGTCTTTTCGGTAATGTTATGTTCTCATAATTCATATATGCAATATGTTAACACCTATTGTAAAATTAAGGTGTTATGTACCTTAGATTTAGTTGCTAACCTTCATTTGTCCTTTAATGTCATTTGCAGGTACTTTGCACTTGAAAGGAGTCAATCATTTCTTCATTTTGAGCCACCAAGTATCCCTATCAGATTGGTTACAGAAACACGGTTAGAGCTGCGTAAACTTGCTAGAGCTGCAAAAAGTCACTAATTATGTAGCAATTTTTTTCAAGAAAGGGATGTTTAGAAAAAGGGTTTTTTTTAGAAAAATGATTAAGAGAAAATTTGAGGTGCCAACAAGAGTTGGTTTTCACTTTAAATTTTCTATATAAGCATGCCAACAACTTGTTATTTTTAATGTTTATACATTATTAATTAATTTATTTTTTATATATTATATATATAATTATATATATATATAATAATATATATATATATATATATATATTATATATATAATATATAGATGTTATGAAATAGAGAAAAATAACATTTCTAAGGTGGAAAAGAAGAAGAATTATTCTCAACCATCTTCAATTCTAAGTTATCTTGGAAAATTCTATCAAATTCCTCTTTTGTCAATGGCTTTTGATAAAGTCTAAGTCGATGTCCATTCACTAAAAGAGGAATTTTCTCTGACTGCACCATTTTCAAAGACATTTTCAACTTCATAAGGTCCAAGCCAATGAGTTTGAAATTTTCCTTGGAAGTTTTTGAACATTGAATGAAAAAGTAATGCCTAATCTCTTGGATGAAATTTTCTTTCTTTGATGTATTTTTCATGTCATTTGGATCTTTGTTGTTGAACTAGGCTGGTCTTCTAGAAGGCATCTTGTCTTATTTCATCAAGCTCATTGATTTGTCCCATCCTTTTATTTTGTGCTTCTGATAAGTCAATATTCAATTGGATTGTTGTTTTATAGGTCTGGATGGGGAACTCTATTGGAAGTAAGACTTGCTTCCCATAAACAAGTTCATAGGGAGTATGTCGTATGTCCAATAGTGCTTCTCCATGTAGTTTTGTAGGCCCACAAAGCTTCTCAGAGCTTTTCTACCGAGTCCTTCCTATGTAAGTGTACAATCTTCATGAAAATTGCTTCAATCACCTCATTTGTAGACTCAACTTGTCCATTGGCTTGTGGATGCTATGGAGAAGATTTACGATGCTTGATTTTGTACTATTCCATGAGCTTTTGCACTACTGTGGATGTAAATTTTGTTCCTTAATCTATTACAATTTCTCTCTGGACTCCAAAACGAGTGAAAATATCCTCAAAAAGAAATGAAATTACAACATTTTCCATAGCAAAAGGAAGTGCTTTAGCTTCTTCCCATTTAGTGACATAACTAGTACATACCAAAATATACCTTTTTTGTTTTGAAGGTGGATTGATTGGACCAACAAAATCTAGCACCCATTTCTCAAAAGTTTCAATGAGTACTTAAGGTTGTAGTGGCATTTCATTTGCAAGAGTAGGTTTCCCCATCCTTTGACAATTGTCACATCTCCTAACATATTTCGTGGTATCCTTGAAAATGGAAGGCCACTAATATCCTAAGAGAAGGATCTTATAAGAATTTCTTCTGTCAGAGAAATATCCTCCACGTGGTTCATCATGGCATGCTTTAAGTATTTCTAGTATCTTGTCTTCTCGAACACATATTTTGATGATAAGATTCGGTCATGTTTTGTACAATTCTTCGTTTATCCATGAGTAAGATGTGTTATTTTGAATTATCCTCTCTTTTCTCTAGGAGACAAATGAAATGGTAATTTTCATGTAGCTAAATTAGCAATATCTACATAACAAGGTGATTAAGTAGATACTGCAAAGTTATTCATCAGGAAATTTATCCTCCACAGGTTTATCATTGTTATCATTTTGAATTCTAGATAAAAAAAAGTCATCAATTGCATTTTGTTTTCCGGGTCAATCTAGAATGGTGATGTTGAATTCTTGCAACAATAAGATCCATCTAGTTATTATACCATTAGTGACCGGTTTATTCATTAGATATTTAATGGATGAATGTTCTATGTAAATGAAAGTTTCATAGCGAGTTATACAATGTCTGAATTTATTAATGGCATGAACTACAGCTAAAAACTCCTTCTCAGTTACAATATAATTTAGCTCTAATGGAGTTAAATTTTTACTCATATAATAGATTGCATAAGGAGTAAGATAATTTTTACCTAACACAACACTTAACATTGTGTTTGAAGCTTCGGTTGATATATGGAAAGGAAATTTCAAATTAGGTCCTTTTAAAATAGGTGCTTTAGAGATTTTTTTTTTTTCAAGGTTTCAAAATCATTTTGACAATCAAAATCCCAAATGAATTCACAGCCTTTGGTAAGTGTTTTGAAGAGTGGAGATGCAATTTTTGTGAAGTTATCTATGAATCTTATATAGTATCCATTAAAACCAAGAAAACTCCTAACATCTCATTGAGAACATCATACTGACAATTTAGAAATGACCTCTAATTTAGATGAGTCTACCTTAATTCCATCTCCTGAAATATGATGACCTAAAACAATTCCTTCATTAAACATCATAAAACATTTCTCATGACTTAACAAAATATTTGTTTCTTTACATCTTAATAGAAATTTTTCTAAATTTTTAAGTGCCTCTTCAAAAGAATTTTTGTAAACTGTGAAATCATCCATATATACTTCCACACAATCATGAATAAGATCAAAGAAAATTCCAAGGACTACTCTTTGGAATGTTGTTGGAGCATTGCATAATCCAAAAGGAAGTACTTAGTAAGCGTGTGTTCCCCATGGACAAGTAAATTTGGTTTTATCTTGATCCTCAAGTGCTACCTGAATCTTATTGTATCCACTAAAACTGTCCAAAAATGAAAAATTCTTTTTCCCTGCTAATGTGTCTAAAACTTGATATATGAAAGGAAGTGGAAAGTGGTATTTTAATGTTTCCTTATTCAATTCCATGTAATCGATACATGCTCTCCATTTCCCAATTTTCTTAGGAACGATTACTAGGGGTGAAACCCACTAACTCTTTGATATTGGATATATGAAGTTTACATTCAATAGTTTTTGTAATTCCTCCATAACAATTTCTTTAAGATTTGGATTTGTTCTTCTTTATGGCTGCCTAACTGGTCTTGACCTCTGTTCAATGTAAATATGGTGCATGCAAGTTTTGGGATTAACTCCTTTCATATTAGTGTATTCCCATGCATAAGTAGAAAAGTGTTTTTGTAAAATTTCTACTAGTTGATTTTTCTGTAATTCTTCCAGGTTTTCATTAATGTTCAAAGTTTTACCTTGAAAAAAATTCTCTTGAAGAATTTCCAAATTTTTCCATAATGTAAAGACATTTGTCTAGATAATATATATATATGATTTGACTACAATCATACTATAAGGAGGGTTCATTATTTTCCATTAGATTTAAAATTTGGTCCTCCTCACTTACTTGTTCAATAGTGAAAAAAGGTTGTATATAATCATCATCATCTATCCATTCTGCACTGTCTATTTCTATTGTTGTTTTTGCAAGTGGATATAATGTAAATTTCTTTGTAGAACTTCCATTTGAGATGAACATGTCACCTAATCTACAACCGATGAAAGTATCAGTTGTAGCTAACCAAGGTCTTCCTAGGATTATTGGATGTCCTCCTAAATTGTTCTTGGGTGTTAAAACCATGAAGTCGACCGGATATTTCCAAGAATCTAAGGATACATAAACATATTCTAACAAACCAGCATGCTTAATTACAAACCTATCTGGTAATTCCAACAATGTTGATGTGTATTGAAGATTAGGAAGCCTTAGTGAATCCATGATTTGTTTACTCATTTCCTTTATGGTTTCTCTCAAATCAATCAGTGTGTTTGGTATTTCAATTCAATTGATGTGAACATTCACAATGGAGCTCCCTAGATCTAGATATTTTTTTATGGTTGCTTTCCCCATCATGATGTCTACAATTTTCCCAACTAATTGAATTCTTTTTATGTCTTTTATTTTTCTTTTAGTACTCAATTCCTTGATTATTTTTGCAAAAAATTGTATTTATTTTATGGCTTGTTGTAAAGGAATTTTATACAAACATTTCTTAGTTCATCTAGCATATCATAATTAGGAAATGAGATTTGTTTTTCTACTCCTTCACCATTTTTCAACTGCTTAGGAAAAGGTGGCTTAATAGATATTGAAGGTTACTCTATAATAGGAGTATCATTAGAAATTATAGGAACATTCTCTTTTTGGTTATTTTCTTTCTGAGGAAGAGAGACTTCTCCTTCTTCAAATTGATTTTTATCTTCTTGACGATTTATCCTTGCTTCTGTAGGAATTTACAGGGTAAGTTCCTCAGACAGAACACCAAAAGGACACCGCTCACAAACAGATCACAGATCAATACACCAGTATTTTGACGTGTTAAAACCCTCAAAGAGGGAAACAGTCCACGGCCTGCACCAACGTGGCTACTACAGGCAATTTATTAATAA
>APFE030253879.1:9896-29142 GCA_000404065.3 Pinus taeda | reverse complement strand
AATTATCCTTGTTCAGTCCTTGTTCAATCCTCCATTTTTCATAGCTTATGCATTATTTTTTAGTATGTTTATGTCATTTGTACGAATAAGGGTGGTCACTCTTCCTAAGTGGCTAAAACGTGCTTATTTCAGGTTTTTTGACACATGTTGGAGCAAAACCGAGCAATCATGGGCTAGATGACAGCCAAGCTTGAGGTGAGGATTCGTAGGGGGGTTATCTATGACATTAAATAGCCCTTCCTTGGGATCTCCACCCCCAAAATCCAAGCTCAAAGGCCACCAAAAATAGATCTTGAAGGCAGCCAAGCAGATTTTGGAAAAGGAACTATCTACTAAAAGTTTGGACAGCCAAGTCCCCTAGATGTAGGAGGCCTGCTAGGGCCCTCGTGGTGTATAAATGATAAGGCCTCAGCCTTCATAAGGGACTTTTGAAACCATTGCATATTTTTGCACTACAGTGCTGTCACCTCCAGCTCGTCTTCTTGTAGCCATTTTGGCATAACTTTTGACTGATGACTATTTTTTGATAATGATAAGCAGTCCTATTTTATATCAACTCTGAGTTTTCAATAGGAGCCGTAGCTCTCAGGGTTGGGCCCAACCTGAGAGCCTAGGGCCTCCTTTAGGTACTGTTATATTTCTTTTATGCATCGTTGTTTTCCTTTTTATGTATTTGCAAACGTATTTCTGTTAGGCAGATTAAGTTGTGTTGATTCACTAGGTCACTGTTTATGAATAGAATTGCTTCAGATGTTTAAAATAGATTGCTAGGATAATAACAGGAAAAAAATCTCCAAAAAAGGGTCAACAAACACTTTTGGTTTCACCTCTTCCTCATTGGATCAAGGGTTGGAATCTAAGTAGCCGTGCCATCCCAAACAAAAACACTAGTTTGCCTTGCCATCCAATCATTAGTGTGTTGTTTTCATTTGCATAAATTGGTTATGTGTTCAGATCTCTGAAATGTCCCATTGCATAGCTGATATATATGGTTCTCTTTCAAATAAAGCTACTGTTCATTCACTTTATTGTTAGCTAGATTAGGTTAGCTAGGACTTTGATTACTTGCAAGACTTTATTGATTTATTTGAATGTGCACGGTGCAGAGCATCTCTACCACACATTCATCCACCTAAGCTTCATCAGAGCCATTTGTTCCATCTCCTAACTAGGTTCCTCATCTCACATTTGTCCTCTTGCCCACATAACCCTACCCTTTTTGTGCAACCATTACTTCAGCCTTCTTTGAGCCAATTCAGCCATCTACGCCTTCTAACCACTCCATCCACCAGTCCCTGGGCCACTTCAGACCCCTATCCTACCTCCATATCCATTCATGCATCTTCCCTCACTCACCCATTCTCCAAAATTCCATTTTTAAACATCCTGTAGAAATTTCTGAACATCCTGTAAAAACTCCTGAACATCTCGTAGAACCCCTACAGACTTCTTGTAGAAGCTCACAAATGCGTTTTCTTGATAGCCAAACTTTGTGAAACTCTCTGGAAGGGTGTTAGGGACTCCTTAGACCCTCTTTGAACCTTCCCAACCTCTTCCAAGAATTTCTCCTCATTGATCCACCCCTGCATAGTCAAGAACAGTGAAAGCATATGCATGATGAAACTGACGACTTAATCAAAAATACAAAAATATGCTTTCTTTAGATAGAGCTAGTCTAGACACATGTATTTTACCTTCATAGAAGTAATGGCATCTCTTTCAGTAGTTTGCATTCTCTTCTTTACGTCAGTAGGACTAGCTGGTAGAATTAGGGTTTGCTAGGGTTTGCGCTTTCCTTCAGTTTTCAATCTCTTTTCGCAAATAGATTAGCTTCCTTCGAGTTAGCTTTCATCCATCAATTAAAAGGATTCTTCTAAGAGCTCATAGAAGTTGGATTAAGCTCCTAGCGGACTTGTGCCAGCTGACCAAGTGACAGTTGCGGCAAGAGCTAGTACTTGTGCATACAGCATTGTCGCTTCCAAGTTTGTTACGAACTACTGGGTTGATAAAAGTAAAGTAGGGAGTCCCAAGAGTTGCAGCATTATTGTTGCAATACTGGAGACCACCATATTTTTGGTGCCGTTGCCGGGGAAGCATCAAAGTATTGGTGATTGTTGCTTTTCTTCCATTTTCTCCTACAACCTTCTGCTAAGTAGTTTATTTCATTTCCATTCTACAATTTCATTTTCGCAAAAGTAGAGTATACATTTCCTACTTTCATAGATTAGTATTTCAATTCTGCAATTTCAATTCTGTAAGTGTAGCTTAGCATTTCTATTTTGCGAGCGGAACTTAGCATTTCAATTCCGCAATTTCAATTCTGCAAAGTAGATTAGTCCTTTCCTGCTTTCATTTCAATTCCGCCTTTTCATTTCAGCAAGATAGTTAGTTGCAATTCAATCTATTTTAGTTTTGTAGGTACCAGCAGCAAAAAAAAAACAAAAGCAATCAAAATTCTTTGCATTTCATGCCTCGTAGGAACAGAGATAAAACTGGAAAATTCCTACCCAACACCCCCACCACATCACTAAGTCAACCTTCTCTCTTCTCTGGTGACAGTGAGCCAGAAGAACCTATAGGTGAACCTCCTGAGATATACAAAGATCCTATAACAAAAGAAGATTTAGAGAACACTCCATCTGAAGCCATGGCTGAAAACCGAAACGGTAGAAGAGAATATGAGAGAATAGAAGTTGCCTTTCCCATCTGAGAGACCAATGGAGACATGAAAATGAAAAACATTAGTCCCTTAGCTTTACCTCACTTCCATGGATTGACTATTGAAGACCCTAATACCTTCCTGTTTGAGTTTGTTGTCCTTTGTCGAACTTATGACTATGCTGAGGATGAGAAAAAGTTGAAACTCTTTCCCTCCACCCTCAAGGATGCAGCATTATGCTGGATCATGGGGTTACCTGGAAACAATATCACCACTTGGGCTCAGATGCAGCAAGCTTTCAATGCCAAATACCGGGACTATTGTAGGTCCAAGGAAACCAAGGGAGAAATCTTTCGGATGACCATGGGAAGCGATGCGTCTTTAGAAGATTACGAGGAAAGGTTCCAACTTAGTTATAAATGGGCCAGGTGCACACTTGACCCGGAATCTCTGAAGCTGGTTCTAATCCGAGGAGTCCCTGAAGACCTTCTGGACACCCTTAACATGCTGGCTAGAGGGGACATCTACCAACTACCTTATGAGGACATAAAGACCGTGTTTAGAAACCATTCTAGGCGGCCCGGAAGGGAGGTAGGGGGAATCCACTTTTAGCTAGTACCACCTTCTCCAAGCATGAGTTTGCTAACCAGATGGAAGACCTCAAGAGTGAGATGAGACAAACTATTGCCATGCAACTTGATACCTTCTGAATTCAGCAAAAGAAAGAGGAAGCTAAGAGGGCTTTGGCCATCTTTTTTCCTAGATGCACGAGGAAGCATCCTGAGAATTAATTCCCATTGCACTCAGTAGAGGTATGTTTCATTTGTGAGGAAGACCACCCCACTAACCAATGCCCTACCTTGCCTAGATTTAAAGCCATGTACCTAGGGACTGAGGCGGCTACTGAACCCCTCTACTTCCTCAACCAAAGGAGGCCACATGGGCCCAGACTTTACCAGCAGGGGATGCAAGGGACATCCCAAGCTTATTATAACCCCAACCAGTCCACTCATATACCTTCTTGGGGCCCCCCTACTCATCCTTCCTGGTGTGCACCTCCTCCGTGGTCTTATCCATCTCCATACCATACTCAACCTCATCCTCATTCGTTTCAATCACATGCCTAGCCACAACCTCAGTGGAATGCACCTCAACTGGGGTGGAGGCCCTAGTACAACACTCCTCTCGCCATTTTGCCTCCACCACCGGCTCAACCACAACCATTACCTTCCGCTCCTCCAAGACAACCTGAGATGCCTGCTCAACCGAACCTAAACCCCAACAACTGACAGGCCTAGCAGGTATATACTGGGGAGACAACATGCCCTACCTATGCTGTGGAGATCCAGGAGATCAACCTGCAATCTGGGAAGGTCCTTCCAGAGCACCAACCTCCTCCCCTAGAGGAGGAGGAAGAGAAATAGGAAAGTGAACCCCAAGCCATTCCACCCTTTCCTGAGCGACTCGCAGTAACCACACAACCCAACCCAGAAGAGACTGAGCTTCTGGGAGAACTCAAGTAGTTTTGTGTGAAAATACCACTTTTCCAGGCCATAAAAGATGTACCGATATACAACAAATTGATTAAGGAGAAGTGTTTCAGGCACCCAGGCAGGCGAAAGAGAGATGCCTCAACTATCAATGTCATAGGACAACTGTCCGATCTTATGTTGGGGAAAGTAATCTGGCCAAAGTATTTGGACCCTGGGAGTCCTTTAGTTGATGTTCACATCAATGGCACCATCATACCCCACACCTTGATTGATCTAGGGGCCGCCATTAATGTGATGAACAGGGACACCATGCTTAAGCTCAACCTTTAGAGTTCCTTAAGGAAGACCTCGACAGTACTACAATTGGCAGACCATTCCACCGTGACTCCCGAAGGGATTGTGGAAGATGTCTTGGTCTCTATTGACTCCTGGGAGTACCCTACAGACTTCTTGGTCCTTTAGCCAAAGGCAAAACTCACTGGATATCCCCTCATTCTGGGAAGGCCTTGTCTAGCTACTGCGGATGCTTACATCAGCTGTCAAGCAGGAAGCATGATCATAAAAAATGGGCCTATGTCTAAACAACTGATCCTATACCCTCCTGCCCAACCTCTGCTAGAACATGACTTACCCCTTTGGTTGGAAGAAGGAGATGAGGATGAGGTCTACTCTGCACCATTATGCATAGTAGAAGCCACTAGGGGAGGTCCTCAAACCGAGGATGATTTGGTTGAGAACTTAATCCAAAATCCTCCCCCCGGTGCACTATCCTTGGAAGAGTTGGTGGAAGATACCCAAGCCAATGCTTTAGTGGACCTATGTGTGACTGATCCGACAACTCCCAGAGTTAAGAATGTGGAGTTTGGCCCTGAAAGAACTTTAAAGATCAGCTCCTCTCTCTCTCCCTCTCAGGAAAAGGAGCTATGTAGCCTCTTGACTCGCCATTTGGAGGATTTTTCCTGGAGCTACAAGGAAATGAAAGGAATCCATCCCTTGGTATGTACCCATCATATTTACATTAAAGAGGACTGTAAACCAGTCAAGCAACCTTAGAGGAGAATGAATCCAACACTTAAGGACATTGTTAAAGAAGAAGTGCAAAAAATGTTGGATGCAGGATTCATCTACCCCATCTCAGACAGCGAATGGGTTTCCCCTTTGGTGTTGGTACCCAAGAAAAATGGGAAGTGGAGAATCTGTGTGGACTACAGAGAACTTAACAAAGCCACCAAGAAGGACCACTTCCCTTTGCCTTTCATAGATCAAGTGTTGGATGGACTGGCAGGAAATAAGTTTTTCTCTTTCCTAGATGGGTTCAGCAGGTATAATCAGATCCAAATCAGCCCAAAGGACCAAGATAAGACCACCTTCACTTGTCCATGGGGTACCTTTTCCTACCGCGTCCTTCCCTTTGGGCTATGAAATGCCCCTGCCACTTTCCAAAGAGCTGTACTAGGCATGTTTGTCGAGCTGGTTCATAATTTGGTGGAAATCTATATGGATGAATTTACTCCTTATGGGTCTAGCTTCCAAGAAGCCTTGTCTAACTTGGGAAAATTTTTAAGCAAGTGCATGGAGATGAACCTGTCTCTCGGCCCTGAAAAATGTGAATTCCTGATGACTGAAGGGACCATGTTAGGTCATACCATTTCTCGTCAAGGATTACAGGTGGATCCTAATAAAATTGCTATCATCAAAAAGGTTCCACCTCCTCAGAAGGTAAGAGATGTTCGGAGTTTCCTAGGCTTGGCGGGATATTATAGAAGATTCATTAAAGACTTCAATAAGCTAGCCTTGCCATTGTTTGGCCTCTTAGCAAAAGATGTTGAGTTTAAATGGACTGATGACTGTTAGAGGGCTCTGAATGAGTTGAAGGATAAGTTAGTGTCCGCCCCAATTTTGAGAGGCCCAAACTGGGCCCTACCTTACCACATCCACACTGATGCCTCAAACAAAGCCATAGGGGCAGCCTTAGGACAAGTTGATGAAAAAATTCCATATGCCATATACTTTGTGAGCAGAAACTTATCCAAGGCAGAAATGAACTATACTGTAACTGAGAAGGAGTTCATGGCCTTAGTCCATTCCCTGAACAAGTTCTGACACTACATCATTGGATATCAAACATTTGCACATATTGATCATGTTGCAATTAGATATTTAATGAATAAGCCTGATGTGAATGGTCGTATTATTGGATGGTTACTTTTGTTGCAGCAGTTTGATTTGACTATCGTTGACAGACCAGGTAAAGAAAATGTTGTCGCTGACTTCTTGTCTAGAATGGATTTGCCTGCAGGTGAAGAAGGAACAGTGGATGACCAGATGCCAGATCAACATCTGTTTTCTATCTCAGTACTCTCTCCATGGTTTGTTGATATAGCAAACTACTTGATCTCAGCACAGTTCCCTCTGCATCTATCCTCAAAGGAGAAGAGCATAATCGTGAGGAAGAGTGCCTCATTCACTTAGATCGGGGGAAACCTGTTCAAACTTGGCCTCGATCAGATCTTAAGGCGTTGTGTAAGGGAGGAGGAAGTCTTTGACATCCTCCTAACCTATCACGATGGGCCCTGTGGAGGACATTTTGTAGCCAAGAGGACTGCCTTCAAAATTCTATAGGCAGGCTACTATTGGCCCACTCTTCATCAAGATGTCAGAAGATATATCAGCCAATGTGACTGATGCCAGAGGATGGGGAAACCGACTCCAAGGGATGAAATGCCTCTCCAACCTCAAGTGACCCTTGAGCCATTTGAGAAGTGGGGTATGGATTTTGTGGGTCCTGTTCACCCTCCTTCGAGGCAAAGGTCGTACATCATTGTGTGCACAGACTATCTGACAAAGTGGGCAGAAACCAAGGCAATCAAAGCAGCGACAGAAGAAAAGGTGGCTGAGATTTTAAGAGAAAACATCTTCTACAAATTTGGATACCCAAGAGAGTTAGTCACCGATCAAGGAAGCCAGTTCACCTCCAACTTAATTGAAGACTTGCTCTCTCATCACAAGATCAAGCATAGGACTTCCAACCCATATCATCCTCAAGCAAATGGGTAGGTGGAAGTCACTAATAGAGAATTAGAAGGGATTTTGACTAAGGTGGTGAGCAATAGCAGAAAGGATTGGGCAGATCGCCTGGTTGAAGGCACTTGGGCCTACAACACCACTTGGAAGACCACAACCAGTTTCACACCTTATGAGCTTGTCTATGGAAAGAGAGCTTTGTTTTTAATCGAGTTCAAGTACAACACATTGATCCATTGAAGATGGAAGCTCAGCTAGATCTAGATATCAACCATGCTAAAAAAGAAAGGTTATTGTAGCTGAATGGGTTAGATGAACACCGAATGCAGGCCCTCCTCCACTTAGAAGTGGTTCAACTTCAGAGGAAGATATGGCATGACCCGCACCTTAATGAAAAACAATTCCAGCCGGGAGATTGGGCGTTGTTGTATGATTCTAGACATAAGGATTTCAAAGGGAAGCTGAGGACAAGATGGCTAGGACCATATGCAGTGGAGAAGTGCAATGACAATGGTTCCATCCTTATCTGGACCATTGATGAAGAAGCCATCCCCATGCTCGTCAATGGGCATTGACTAAAGATCTATAGAAAACCTATTTCGAGGAAAGAGTTCATAAAAACTGTGGAAAAATCATTGCTGGTAATAGAGAAGGGTTCTACCTCTGTTTTGGCCACACCCTGAGCATCATCATATCAAAAATAAATAAATAAATACAATAAATACAATAAAAAAGATACTTGGGTGAAAACCTCTCTGAGGCGCCCAAGGCAGATGGTAGGGGTGAAAACCTCATTGAGGAACCCCTGCTGTCTCTTAAAAAAAAAGAGAAAAAAGAAAAGAAAAAGAAGGAAGAAAAAAAAAAAAAAAGTTTAATCCCTGGAAATTGTTGTAGGTTGTAGGAACACAATGCAGAAAGGAGGCCTCCCAACACAAGGACATGGGTCCCTACCAAGTTACCAGGCATCCTCACATACACTCCCTCCATGAACACTCATTTTTTTTTAGGATTCAGACACAATCTGGTCGTGGTTCAACCTTCTACAAGATGCTACAGGACTTTCTACAGGATGCTACAGGACTTTCTACAGGAAGTTCTGCATTTCTACAGGAAACATCCTGTAGAGCCTTTGGGCAAGCTAGAATCGATTATGGAGAGGGATTTGAAGCTTGAAGTCTGTTGAGGAGGCATGCAACCACTCTTTTCTTCCATCCTCAACTTGTTTCATCTCCTTTCACAACCATTGCCACCATCTGGTTGAATATACCTGCACAGTCATACCAGAACCCTATTTTCTCAAATAAAAATTTGTTTTTTCAAGTGAAAAATAAAGCATGCATAGGCTCGCACACTTTACCTATCAAGGCACCCTTAGGACCCTTCATCTGTGAACGTAACTTTGTTTGTTTCAGCATGCACCCCAGGAGGAGAAACGGCTATAGGATGTCCTACAGGAATCCTATAACAGCTGATCTGGCTGGAGCACATACCATGCAGACACCAGCAGCTCATATCAAACGAAACTGGTGCATGCAGTATTCACCACTAGAGAGTCGGGTCTTGAGGTATTGTATCCAGCCTCAGCCAATGGAAGAGGAGCTCCAAAACCCGTGCATGAAGCAGCAGCAAGCAAATCCAGCATTCCTCGTCCCAAAGCCTGCAAAACACGTCCACGGCCGCACAGGTAAGTGGCTAACCTTATTCGTCGAATTGCATGAAATATACTCTAAAATTTGTATGATTGTGAGAATGGGCGGATTGAACAAGTTTGGTGGCCATTCAACTGGCCACCCACAGCCAGTCAGATGGCCTCGTAGGATCTGAATGAGCTTGGCTATGCCAAAAAGACAGGCAGTTGACACGTGGGAAGTGTCCAGTCAGGGAGAATCGACAGTGTGACAGAAATGGAGATGGTGAATGTAGAAGGAAGGGTTCGACGGTCAGAGACGCACCGAGGAATGATGGCTGTGATGTCAGCGAACGGATCGGTCTGGACAGCTCACCCCCGCACCATGAATTCCACAGCAATTCAAATTGGTCGGTCGAATATCTCACGGTAAACTACTGTCATTCGCACTTGCAACCGTTCCTGCAGCCGAGTACGCGTCCTCCTCCTCTGCAAGTTGTTAGCCCGAGCTTCTCGGTCTGTTCCAATGTCCTTCTGCAGCTCAGACTCATCCAGAACCACCATAATGTCCTCCAGAAGCCGGGAAAGCTTTCTACAGGAAGGTGCGCTACAGGAAGCCCAGCATTATGAAGAAGCTTGGACTATTCACGTCGAGGGTGGCAAGTCTCAGAGAGGTAGGCCCCGAACACACCATTCCCATGCAAAAAAGTTCAAAAGGTGGTGAATTCGACGTGCCTGGTAGAGAAAATTTTTTAAAGCAAATCTCTCTGTGAATCCAAAAGTAGTTTACTTATCGTTGCATGAAATTGTCTTCGTGGTTTGCGTCCAAGATTTTCTCCATGAGTTCTAAGTTAAATTCCTCCTGTAGAGAAGTGAGACACTGTCAAGGCTAACCGGTGGAAAAACTGTGAATTTTATATGATTGTGTGTATGTTGGAAAAATAGCTTTGCACTCTCTTTAGAGAAATACCGATTCGTCCTTCTGTACACGAGCAGTCAAGTTTCAAAACAGAGGAATTGATATGTAGAGGCCTGCAGATACCGTTTTTAACGCTCTGAGAAGGAAACACACCTATCATTCCCTTTCTGCTCGAAGCACAAGCAAAAATAGAGTATTTTCCACCATTCTAGGAGGGTTTATCAGAAAGAAACCCTCAGACTCCAAGAAACTACGAGAAACCACTGAGGTGGTAGACTTATTTTCCCGTGCACATTGGATGACATTCTGTGACAAACTTCAAGGTCACGATGATGAAATCACAGAGGAATTCCTAAGGTCCTTGAAGCCGAAATCAAAGACACTAGCCACTATCAACTTCAGAGGATTGACCCTAAGACTCACCCCACAGCTCATTAGCAGAGTCACTGATCTACTGATGGGGGTACCCCTGGGATAAGGAGGAGAGGAAATTGGGCCAAAATGCTAAAAAGGAGTTCTTCTTGCCAGAGGAACAATTTTCAGAGGACAAGAATGGGGTCCGAAGAACTAGACTACAGCCATTTTGGAGCGAAGTCAGCCTCCAAATTATGAAGTATATTACCTGTGAGGGGTGGTTCAACATCGTATATGGTTATAATTTATGTTTGTTAACTAAAATTAGGCACCAAATGGATCTGCCCATAAAACATAAATTGAGCATTCCCTACTTCCTCCTGCAATCCTTGATTGAGTGTGCCACAAATCTGAGGGAAGGGACACCAGACCAGCTGGCCCATCATGGGCTTATCAAGCTCCTCATGGAAGATGCACTTCATACCTACACTGTCCCTCTCTCCTGCGAAATTTTTTGAAATATGTCTAAGGATGATGACATCCGAATTTTGGCCAAGGAGCTCACTTCCTCCAGCAGTGAGGAGAAGGAGCACACCGAGGCAGAAAATAAAGCTAAAGGTCAAGAAACCCCGGGCAAACCACCAAAGAAAGAACAGAAAGAGACACAAGAAAAAGGCCAAGCTACTGAGGCCAAAACAATGGGTGGCAAAATAACACAAACACCCAGGGAGAAAATACTGCAGGGCAGGGCAGAAAGGACTGAGAAAGTCCAAGCAAGTGAAGGCACACCTAAGGCAGCCACAGCCAAGCTAAAACAGTGCGAACTGGTTCTACAGGAAGCTGGAAGGCCACTTCTACAGGAAGTCCAAAAATTGCTTCTACAGGAAGCCAAAAAACGGCCACTACAGGACTTTCTACAAGAAGTTTGGGGAAAGGGTAGCAGAAGGAGAAATCGGCTGAGATCCTAGCTAGGGAGGCAGCAGTTGTGCTGGCCACCCTAAGCACATCTCCCAAGCAGAAGGAAAAGCGAAAGAGGGAGCCTCCCCTATATTTTAAAGCAAGAAGGAGTGTGAGGATTAAGACTGGCAGACCCCAGCCTCCATCAAAAGAGCCAATCACAATTGTAGATACCCCTATCACACCAAAGGAGAGGTCCCCCTCCAAGGCATCCATAACTTATGAGTGGGGAAGCCTGAAGACATCTACATGGAAGGAAAGGATGGAGAAATTAAACTCAGAGGCCTCTCTACAGGATGCCGAGGCTGCTCTACGGGAAACTTTGGCTAAGCTGAAAGAGACTACACATATAGAGGAAACAGCAGCCAAGTCATCACAGGAGGAAGGGAAGGTTGATACCATTATGGAACCAAGCCCCCAGCCCAGCCTAGGCTCTTATTATAACTTCTTAGAGGCCGGGAAAATCATTCCTCAAAAATTCACAATGCCACTTTTCCTAGCACTAGAGGAAGAAAGAGTACGGACCCACACTTGGATGAAGATCGCTAAATCCAAGGGGGTGGCAGATATAGGCCCTCTAGAGGAAAAGCTGAAGGAGACCCAAACGAAGTTGGCAAGGGTATGGCACGTGGAGAGCTCCCAATAGGCCAAGCTACGAGAAGAGAATGAGTTGCTTAGACAGTAGCTACAGCTACAAGGACAGAGGAATGAAGAGGACACAACAGCCAAGGACACCACAGAAGAGACTCAAGGAAAATGAGGAATGCAATCTGAGCTTGAGGAACTAAACCGGCAACTACAGGAAAGAGAATTGCAAGTAGGCCTAGAGATACAATATCTAAAATAGCAGATACAAGAAAAGGAGGCACAACTGGCCTGCATGGCCAGTTGGGCAATGGAAGCTATGCAATGTAGGCAGCCGACCAAATCCTATGGCCTATACCTCAAGGATCAGTGGCTGCAATTCGAAATCAACACGTTGGCACAGAGGGGCATCGCCCAAATCCAAAACCCCCAACATTTCATGGATTTATGTAACATCAGTTCATCAGAAGACAAGGCTAAGCTATCAGAGTTCTACCTTCATAATTTGGCCCTTCCAAACATAACCTCATGGGACCCCAACACAGTAGTAGGGGACATGCAGCTGATGGCAATGACCTCATGGCCAAACCGTGAAGAAAAGAGAGCGGCAAAGGTTAGAAATGTCATGGACTGAGAATTACAGGAACCACTGCTGATTAGAGCAGAGCCAGGGGACCCCACAGCATTGATATCCGCCCACCATCACCTAGCAACCAAATCTCAAGCTCTGTTAGAGTACATGGATTGGCAGGCTCAGGCCATAGCACAATTTGAGGATATGGAGCGACTATTGAGGGACAATTGTGTTCATGCTTGCACCCGTAGGTGGAACACATTGTCCCAGAGCCTGAAAATCAGGGAATACCACACTCCAACTAGAATGAGGGAGGCCTTGGCACAAGTTTCTCTCTACAATAAGTCTATGCAGAACCTCTAGGCCAGCTGGATAGGCCTCAAGTTAAGTCCACCTTTGCTTTTGGGATTGTTAGAAGGAGGCACAAAAGAAGAAGAGCATAAGCAGTGGGAAGAGATGGAAAGGAAGGCCGAATTCCATGACAGTGACAAGGATACTACTGCAGAAGCCTGGGATGTGAGGGAGGCGATCAAAGCAATTAAGGACGAGGAGCTGGACTAGTTGCTCAGAGGATGAGCAACCCATTTAGCAGGGGGATGATGATGAGCCCCAAATTGGGTAACTTACTGGGCTCATTTTGCCTAATTATCCTTGTTTAGTCCTTGTTCAATCCTCCATTTTTCATAGCTTATGCATTATTTTTTAGTATGTTTATGTCATTTGTATGAATAAGGGTGGTCACTCTTCCTAGGTGGCTAACATGTGCTTATTTAAGGTTTTTTTGACACATGTTGGAGCAAAACCAAGCAATCATGGGCTAGATGACAGCCAAGCTTGAGGTGAGGATTTGTAGGGGGGTTGTCTATGACATTAAATAGCCCTTCCTCGAGATCTCCACCCCCAAACTCTGAGCTCAAAGGCCACCAAAAACGGATCTTGAAGGCAGCCAAGCAGATTTTGAAAAAGGAACTGTCTACTAACAATTTGGACAGCCAAGTCCCCTAGATTTAGGAGGCCCGTTAGGGCCCTTGTGGTGTATAAATGATAAGGCCTCAGCCTTTGTAAGGGAATTTTGAAACCATTGCATATTTTTTCACTACAGCGCTGTCATCTCCATCTCGTTTTCTTATAGCCATTTTGGCATAACTTTTGACTGATGACTATTTTTTGATAATGATAAGCAGTCCTATTTTATATCAACTCTGAGTTTTTGATAGGAGCCATAGCTCTTAGGGTTGGGCCCAACCTAAGAGCCTAGGGCCTCCTTATGTACTGTTATCTTTCCTTTATGCATTGTTGTTTTCCTTTTTATGCATTTGCAAACGTATTTCTGTTAGGCAAATTAAGTTGTGTTGATTAACTAGGTCACAGTTTATGAATATAATTGCTTCAGATGTTTAGAATAGATTGGTAGGATAATAACAGGAAAAAAAGCTCCAAAAAAGGGTCAACAAACACTTTTGGTTTCACCTCTTCCTCATTGGTTCAGGGGCTGGAATCGAAGTAGCCGTGCTATCCCAAACAAAAACATTAGTTTGCCTTGCCATGGAATCATTAGTGTGTTGTTTTCATTTGCGGAAGTTGGTTATGCGTTCAGATCTCTGTAATGTCTCATTGCATATCTGATATATATGGTTCTCTTTCAAATAAAGTTGTTGTTCATTCACTTTATTGTTAGCTAGATTAGGTTAGCTAGGACTTTGATTACTTGCAAGACTTTATTGATTCAGTTGAATGTGCACGGTGCAAAGAATCTCTACCACTCGTTCATCCACCTAAGCTTCATCAGGGCCATCTGTTCCATCTCCTAACTAGGTTCCTCATCTCACATTTGTTCTCTTGCCCACGTAACCCTACCCTTTTTGTGCAACCATTATTTCAGCCTTCTTTGAGCCAATTAAGCCATCTACGCCTTCTCACCACTCCATCCACCAGTCCCTGGGCCACTTTAGACCCCTATCCTACCTCCATATCCATTCATGCATCTTTCCTCACTCACCCATCCTCCAAAATTCCATTTTTAAACATCCTGTAGAAATTTCTGAACATCTTGTAGAAATTGTTGAACATCCTGTAGAACCCCTGTAGACTTCCTGTAAAAGCTCACAAATGATGTTTCTTGATAGCAAAAATTTGTGAAACTCTCTGGAAGGGTGTTAGGGACTCCTTAGACCCTCTTTGAACCTTCCCAACCTCTTCCAAGAATTTCTCCTCATTGATCCACACCTGCACAGTCAAGAACAGTGAAAGCATATGCATGATGAAACTGACGACTTAATAAAAAATACAAAAAGATGTTTTCTTCAGATAGAGGTAGTCTAGACACATGTATTTTACCTTCATAGAAGTAATGGCATCTCTTTCAGTAGTTTGCATTCTCTTCTTTGTGTTAGTAGGACTAGCTAGTAGAATTAGGGTTTGCTAGGGTTTGCACTTTCCTTCAGTTTTTCAATCTCTTTTTTGCAAATAGATTAGCTTCCTTCGAGACTATCTTCCATCCATCAGTTAACAAGCTTCTTCTCAAAGCTCATGGAAGTTGGCTTGAGCCCCTAGCGGACTTGTGCCAGCTGACTAAGTGATAGTTGCGGCAAGAGCTAGTACTTGTGCATACAACACCGTTGCTTCCAAGTTTGTTACGAAGTACTGGGTTGATAAAAGTAAAGAAGGGAGTCCCATGAGTTGCAGCATTATTGCTGCAATACTAGAGCCCACCACCTGCCTTGGATGTGGTATCTCTTTTTAACAAAACCAACTCATCATTCATTCTCACAATCATTCCTCACTTTGGGCTGAGTGCACTTTCTGACATCAAGGAATTTTGTCTTCAATCTTGGTCACACTTGCATGGTTTCTCAGTAAGTTTTGCTTAGTTTAGTTTTTGCATGCATTTGTTATTTGTGTTGTCGCTTTTGTTTCATTGCTAGCGTTTAAGTTTGTTTCAACCTATTTAGTGGCGTTTTCATCAATAATTATTGTTACAAGTATCATCTTGTTGTCGCAAGTGGAATTTCCTATGACTCTTTGCATTCCATGACCTTTCACCTTTTGGTCATGATTGTGACAGAGCTTATAAATACTTGCAGACCCTTCCTTTCATTATTATTCTAATCCAAACCTGTTGTTGCTCTTTACTTAGCAGATTTGAGCCCGTATTTGAGAAAAGTGAACTCCTAGAGAAAAATGACCCACTATCTTTGAAAACTACGCCCAACAGACCAAGCCTCCTTTCAAAGCACACTTTCGGAGGACAAGCATCCACTGTTTTGGAAAAATTTCCCCAACAAGAAGTGAATCCTCTCTTGAGCACACAATGCAGCAAAAAGCATCAAGATGACCTCTTGTTCAATGTTTGTGTGCCCTATACCCTCATTGGCTCTTCAATAGCACATAACACACTGTCAAGCCTCAGTGTACCCTCCTTGTTCCTAGAGACTGCACATTGTGCCCTTCCAAAATTTCTCTCTCTCTCTCTCCTTGAGCACATAGCGCATCTTAAATACTAAATTAGGCCTTGTATATCCACTATTGTCTGAACATGCACCCTCCTGAGAGGCTAGTTAAGTAATCTTGTCTCACCATTAATAGGCTAGTGCTCCAAGATAGACTTGACCTTCACTTCGTCATTATCTTTTGAATAGTTTGCATGTGTTAGATAGGGATTTTTTGAAACTAATTCTTATCTCCATGTGTACATTTCCACTTTCAGGTGTTCCATATATAAGTTATATTACTCTCTGATCGTATATCGGTACAATGCCTCCTACCACCTATTGATCTACCTCAAAATAAATCTTAGAATTAAGTACTGAGGAGGCAATGGATATTGTCAATGTTAGGGTCCAATCCTAACCACCTTATTTATGTAATAGGGTCGAGTCATAGTTATATTTAGTTAAAGAGTCAATAAATCCCATATTAATAATTGTAAGTGGTTGACCTGCATTTAAAGAAGGGACCACAGTTAGTTGCAAATGGGCCATGGTATTAGATAGATGTTATTAATAAGAACCATGGTACTAACTCATGGTATTGCATGTATGAATCCTATATAAAGGATAGAGACTCCCCGTGAGGAGCGTTGTGTCTTATTTTGTGATTGAGCCCAACTCTATTGGAGGTTGCCCCCTCAAAAAGGGAAGTGAACATTGCTTTCCTTTCTGAATAATAAAATACCTACTATTATTTCTTATTGTTTAGTGTTCTGGGTATATTTCTTTGCATATTTGGTATTATGGTATCTTCTTGTAGGTCAAGAGCATAATAAGTGGTATTAGATCACTTTCCTGGGTCGGTGGGATCTTTTTAGCAGATTTTTTTTTTTTTTGGATAGAGACATGTTTCGGCATCTTTAAACCACGAGATTTGTCATTGAGTGCATAAACTTGCAGATTTGGGGAGGTATGCATGCAAGAAATACAAGAGGTGGTCATGCTTATTGGACTCCCTTGTAACCCTTGTGGGTACCCCTTCAAGTAGTAGCACATTAGACAGAGCCGCTGTGAAAATGTCAAACTTCAAATGGGGGATTGTCACCTAAAGACCCACATGTTTGCCATCAACATGGGTGGGTGTGACATTTTCTTGGGTGCTGAATGGCTCCGCACACTCAGCCCAATAACAATGGATTTCAAGGAGTTATATATGAGATTTAATTAGAATAACCACACACATACCCTCTGCGGACTCCAGGCAGGTGCTCCTTCTATCATCAACTCGCATAGGATGGAAAAATTGTTAAAAAAGGGCCACCATGGAGTTATAGCCCAATTTAATGCTATCCAGGTCTTCGAACCCACTTCTCTTCATATTCATCTTGAGATGCAACAGGTCTTAAACAACCATCTGCAGGTCTTTGACAAGCCTCATGAGCTTCCACCCTCAAGAGGGAAACATGATCATAGCATTACTTTGGTCCTAGGGGAACAACCACCAAATGTGCACCCATATAGATATCCTTTCCCCCAAAAGAATGAAATTGAAAAAATCATCAAGGAACACCTGGAAGCCAGTGTCATTCGTCCTAGCATTAGTCCTTATTCATCGCCTATGGTCATGGTGCTCAAGAAAGATTGAGAATGGCGTATGTGTCCAGACTTCAGGGCCCTCAACAAGCTGACGGTCAAAGATAAATTTCCCATCCCGGTTGTTGATGATTTGCTAAATGAACTAATGGGGCTCAATTCTTTACTAAGCTCGACCTTTGCTCAGGCTATCACCAAATTCGCATGAAATAAGTAGACATTCCAAAGACTACTTTTCGAACTCATGAAGTCCATTATGAATTCTTGGTCATGCCATTTGGTCTCTGTAATGCCCCATCCACTTTTCAGAGCATCATGAATCACCTGCTCAAATCATATCTCAGAAAATTTGACCTTGTTTTCTTTGATGACATCCTCATCTACAACCTCACCCGGGAAAAACATCTTCAGCATGTACATCTACTCTTGCAACTGCTTCGGAAGCATAAATTATTTGTCAAATTGTCCAAGTGCTCTTTTGGCATGGAAGAAGTTGAGTATTTGGGCCACATTGTGGGGTGTGAAGGCATCAGGGTGGATCCCAAAAGATCCAGGGAATGCAGGATTGGCCTCAACTAAAGACCTTGAAGAGTTTGAGAGGATTTTTGGGTCTCACCGGATACTATCACAAATTTGTCCACAATTATGGTCGCATTGCTAGACCTCTCACTCACCTTCTCAAGAAAAATTCGTTCCTCTGGAATGATGAAGCGCAACAGGCATTTGTAGCTCTCACTCCCGTATTGGCACTTCCCGACTTAACCAAATATTTTGTGATTGAATGTGATGCTTCAGGTATGGGTATTGGGGCTATCTTAATGGAGGAAGGTCGACCCTTGGCCTTCACTAGCCAACAACTAAGTGGGACAAATTTTGGACAATCTACCTATGAGAAATAGATGATGGCCATCTTACATGCAGTGGATACATGGTGACCATCTCCCACTGCAGGCCATTCAGGCTTTCAGAAGACTTATGCTCACACTCGATGTTCATCCTTTTGGACAGGCATGAAAAAGGACATTCTTAATTTTGTAGCTGAGTGTGATGTGTTTCAATGCCACAAAGGAGAAACAGTCAAATCCCTATGCACATTACAACCATTTCCCATCCCTGCCTCAATCTAGATGGAGGTTTCTATGGATTTCATTATTGGTCTTCCGAAATTAGGCAACAAGTCAGTCATCATGGTGGTTGTGGACAAACTTTTTAAGTATGCTCATTTTTGTGCCCTACCTCACCCTTTTACACCACCTTTGGTGGCTCAATCTTTCATGGACCAGATCTTCAAATTGCATGGCATTTCCACTTCCATTATGTCTGATCGTGACCCAATCTTCACCAGTAAATTTTGGCAGGAACTCTTCAGGCTACAAGGTGCACAAATACAACTTAGTACTTCCTATCATCCCCAAACTGATGGTCAAATTGAAGCAGTCAACAAATGTCTGGAGACCTACCTCAGGTGTTTGACTTAAGAAAAGAAACATCAATGGGTATAGTGGTTACCTCTAGCTGAATGGTGGTATAATACTAGCTATCATGCCACCACCAAAATGACTCCATATGAAGCCGTTTATGGTCAACACCCTCCTTCACATACTTCTTATATCCAGGGATGCTCAAAGGTACAAGCAGTGGATCAAATCCTACAGAACCATACAACCATGCTAGCCCACCTTAAAGAGAGTCTCCATCAAGCTCAAAATCGCATGAAGCAATAGGCAGACCAACATCGTTTAGAGCACAAATTTCAAGAACAGGCTTAGGTATTCTTTAGGCTACAACCATATAAGAAAACATCACTCAAAGACAAGGGTTGTCAGAAATTATCTCCAAAATTCTACGGACCGTATCAAATACTTCAACGCATCGGAGAAGTAGCCTACAAGCTAGCCTTGCCACCCACTACAAAAATCCATCCCGTCTTCTAGGTCTCATGCCTCAAGAAAGTGGTTGGGAACCATTGCAGAATTCAAACCAGTCTATCAGAATTGGATGAAGAAGGTTCAATCTGGCTCCAATCTGAACAG
>APFE030253869.1:33900-52765 GCA_000404065.3 Pinus taeda | reverse complement strand
CCCAACTCAAACAAAAGATTCTTATGGAATTGCACACTTCTCCCTTAGGAGGGCACTCGGGATTTTTAAAAACTTACCACAGGGTTAAGAAGGAATTTTTTTGGGATGGCCTGAAATCATATATTCAAAAGTTTGTGGTGGAATGTTTGGTTTTCCAACAAAATAAAGTTGAAACAATTAAGACCCCAGGTCTATTACAACCTTTATCCATTCCAAGCCAATGTTGGGAAGAGGTTTCAATGGATTTAATCACAAGTTTACCCAAGTCCGAAGGAAAGAGTGTCATCATGGTGATAGTTGCCAGACCTAACAAGTATGCACACTTTTGTGCATTATCGCATCCATTTAAATCCAATACAATTTCTACTGTATTTATGGAAACAATTCAAAAGCTACATGGAAACCCAAAGATTATTGTAAGCGATAGAGATCCCATTTTCACTGGAAATTTTTGGACAGAATTATTTTCTTGTCTCATTACTCAGTTAGCTCATAGCTCATCTTGTCATCCTCAATCTGAAGGGAAAACTAAGATAGTAAACAAAATTTTGGAAGGATATCTTCGTTGCTTTGCATCTGATAAATAGACAGAATGGGTCAAATGGTTGCCTCTGGCTGAATGGTGGTATAACACTTCCTTCCATACTGCAGCAAAAATGACCCCACTTATGGCCCTTTATGGATATTATCCACCATACATCACATCATATTTAAGAAAAAATTCTAAGGTTCGAGCAGTGGAACATCACATTAAGCATCAACAACAAGTTCTCCAACTCTTAAAGGATAACCTCACATTGGCGCAGAACAGAATGAAACAAAAGCGCAGATCAACATCGCAGCAAAAGAAGTTTTAATGTAGGTGACTGGGTATTCCTACAGCTACAACCATATAAACAAATTTCCCTCAAGCGAGCCAAGAAGGATAATAAATTATCACCAAAGTATTATGGTCTATACAAGGCGTTGCAAAATATTGGTACTATGGCATACAAATTGGAGCTTCATGCAGCTTCCCGGGTGCACCCAGTTTTCCATGTTTCATGTTTAAAGAAGGTTATAGGTGACAAGATCCCAATTCAAACAATATTGCTAGAACTTGACGAGGAAGGAAAAATCATATTGGAACCTGAAGCAATCACAGAAACAAGAACTCAACAGCTACGAAATTGATCAATTTTAGAGTATCTCATCAAGTGGAAGAACTTTTATCCGCTGAAGATTCCACCTGGGAGGATGAGAATTTTATACAGAAGCATCCAGAACTACTCAAGCGTTGAGGACAACGCTTTTCTAAAGGAGAGGGGAAAGTTAGGTCCCTATAATACTAGTGATTCCCCCATTACTATTGTCATTATAGCCCTTATTGTTATTATCATGCCTCTGTTGTCCCCATATTTTTATTAGTGTGCCCCATAGAAACCCACTATTGTTATTGTTGTGCCCTTATGTTATTATTGTTATGTCAGCTTTGATTATATTGTGACCCCTTTGACTCCTATATATAGAAAGGAGGTTTAGTCATTTGTACCATCCAAGAATTGTTCATTTGTGTAATGTAAAGGAGGTTGCCCCCTCGAAGAGGCTTATTTTGAAGGCATCTTCTATTTTGTGAGTTGTTTGCATAACAGGTTTTCTTTATCTCTTGGCATGGGTAACAGAGGGCATGATACCAAAATTGGCCTTTCAAGGCAGGAGTTTTCATTTGCACCTTTTGTCTAGCATCAGGTTTGGTCGAGCCATCCCTAGGTGGTGGGCACAATTAATAGAAGGAAGGAAAAAGGGATTGCACATTAACTAACATGTAAATTTCCAGTAACAAACCCAATTAACTATTGGGGAGCCTAGGGAGCTCGTCGTTAACACATACCACCAATTTAAATCAAAGTGGTTGGGCCAAGGCTTAGGTTGTGAATTGGTTAATCCGTTGACCACGATTGAGCTGAGAATTTGTAAGGCTAACAATGAGAATATTTTCCTTAGCTTAGGAGAAGTAAGTATAAGTAAATATGGTTATATTGTATAGCATGTCAAATTGGAAAAGACAAAAGCAGCATGAGTACAAGTAAAACAGATTCCATTGAGACTTGGAAAGCATGAATTAAGGATCGATGGTGGAGAATGTAGCAGATCTAAGAAAAGGCATTGACAAGCAAGTGATGATATAGTGAGGAGTGGAACTACACTGAGCACTCTAAAAGGGAGGACAAATAGTTTTGAGCAATTGTCTAGTGTTGCAACTAAAAGACATTGTCAACAGAAAATGAAAGAGAAAGACTTGATACCAAAAGAATTTAAGAAGACAAAACCTCTTACATTTTATGGAGAATCGAAGAAGGTTGAGGAAGAAGAGGCATGAGTACTAGGAATGAAGAAGTAATTCAGAGTACATGATTACTCTAATAATATCAAGCAAGAGTAGCCAATTTAGCTTGAAGGGTAAAGTTGATATATGGTGAGAAGACTTGAGGAATGTCAAGAAAATTAGAGAAAAAGGAGTTTTCCTGGAGGAAATTTGAGAGATATTTATGAGAGAAGTACTTATCAAAAAAGTACTATGATAGCAAGGTTAAGGATTTTTATGGCACAAATTAGGGCAATTGAAAGTTGATGAATACACCAATAGATTCTTAGAGCTATTGAGATACTTTTCATACATCAAGACGAGAAGGTGAATATCCATAGGTATATTAGTGGATTGCCACAAGGATTCAGGGACATAATAGAGTTTAATGAGCCCAAGACATTATAGGACACCATTCAAAAAATGAGGTACTTCTATGAACATTCCAGACATAAAACTTAGTTCCAAATTGATTAGAAAGAAAAGGGAAAGTCTAGCTTTTGAGCGCAGAGAGTTGTAGGAACTCAATCAGGAGGAGGAAATGTGAAGTTTACTACTCATGTCAAGGGAGATCCCCAATAAAAATCCACTACTATTGACAAAGGTTGGTTCTCTAATTTTGAAGAGGAAATCAAGGGATTTAGCAAAGAACTTATAAAGTGTTGTACTTGTGGAGAAAACCACAAGCAGAGAAGCAATCCACAATGACATCAGAGCAACCCAAGGTTATATAATGTGCAAGAGCTAGAGATAATGAATGATATGGCTTAGAATGTGCCACGAATTTATGCCATGCTAGAAAATAGGCAAGCTAATCATCAAGCATTAGGGATCGAGCTTTTTGGTATGGTCAATAACCAACATGTTTCAATTATGTTTGACCTTGATTCTAATTTCAGTTATGTAAGTTCACGAGTTGTAGAGAAGTGTGTATTACAAAAGATAACACATGAAAGATCATGGTCATTATAGCTAGCCACAATAACTAAGAGGAAATTTGAAGATCTAGTTAATTCATTCCCAGTAATGATAAATGGCATGCCAACATCTGCAAAGTTGGACATATTTCCATTGTATTCAAATGATGTGCTACTCGGCATGAACTGACTAGCGGGCCACAAGGAAAAATAAATTGCTATAGAAAATCAATGGAATATCTCAGTAATAAAGGGGGGAGAGTTACATTGTAAGGGGTAAAGAAACATGTGACTTTCATGCAAATATCAACATTGCAGATGAATTGATGTAGCCAAAAATGGTGTGAATTATATGTTGTTCAAGTCACTAGTTAATAAAAGGATGAAAAATATGAAATGGAAGGGTATCCTATATCAAAACAATTTAGTGATGTGTTTCCTAAGGAAATCCTAAGATTTCCACCAAGAAGAGAAATTGATTTTTCAATTGAATTATTTCCAAGATCAGAAATAGTGTCAAAGGATTTGTATCGCAAGAGCACACCAAATTTGGTGCAGCTGAAATTACAATTAAAAAAATGTTGGATAGGGGATACATTAGACCCATTGTATCATCTTGGGGAACTCTAGTACTATTAGTGAAGAATAAGAAGAATGCCACATTGAGATTGTGCATTGACTATAGGAAATTAAATAAAGCCACGATCAAGAACGAGTATCCTTTGCCTAGGATTGATGATGTGTTCAATCACATGAGAGGAGTTGCAATATTTTTGAAGATAGACTTGAGTTCTGGGTATCATCATGTACGAATTAAGGAAGAAGACATCCACAAGACAACTTTTAGAACTAGATATGGGCATTGTGACCTTGTGGTGGTGCCGTTTAGACTCACCAATTCTCTAGCAATGTTTATGTGTTTAATGAACAGCATTCTCAGTCTGTATTTGGACAAGCTTGTGTTATTACATATATGTGACAATTTGGTTTATTTTAAGACCAAGAAGGAACATGAGGGACATTTCGTAATAGTTTTGCAATTATTTAGAGAACAAAATATTTATGTCAAGCTCAGCAAAAATGATTTCTTCAAATCACAAGTTCGGTACTTGGGACATGTTGGTTCTGAGGAAGGAGTAGCAGTGGATACTAAGAAGATTAGAACCATCATGGAGTGGACTGCTCCTTAGAATGTGATATAAGTCATATCCTTCATGGGGTTTCTTGGGTTTTCATGGAGATTTATTCATAAATTTTCAAAGATTGAACATCCAATCACAACATTACAGAGAAAAGGAATTAAATTTCAATGGAAACCAAAGTGTGCAACTAGTTTTGAGCAATTAAAACATCCACACATGCATGCACCAATATTGAGAATAGTCGACCCATAAATGGAGTTTGTAGTTTTCACAGATGCCTATAAAGAAGGGCTCAATGGAGTCCCAATGCAAGAAGGTCAAGTAGTTTGTTATGAATCAAGGAAGTTGAATGAGCCTAAGAGAAATTATGTCACTCGTGACTTGAAGCTAGCATCAATACTACATGCATTGAACAAGTGGAGGCATTATTTGCTTGGAAGGAAGTTTGTGTTAATGTTTGATCATGGAGAATTCAGATATTTATTTGACCAACTCAGCTTGAAAGCAAGACAGCTAAGGTGGCTAGCCTTAATCAGCGAATTTGATTTTAAATAAAATATATCAAAGGCAAGGAAAACAAAGTAGCAAATGCACTTAGTGGAATGCTAAAAGTGACTCATGTAGCAACCATAGGTAATGTTGAAGTTGATATTAATGAAAGGGTCATATAGGAAATACATCAGGATGAGCATTACCAGCAAGTGAATGAATGCTTACAACATGGAGTATTAAGGATTACTCACTTAAAGAGTGATGGTTTATTGAAGTTTAAAGGCATGTGATATACCTTGCATGGGAGACTTGAAGAAGCTCATCTATGATGAGTTTTGTAAAAGACATTATTCCAGTCATCATGATTATCAAAAAAAGATAACATCTATGAAAAATATGTATTATTAGCCAAGCATGAAAAATGATGTTGTCAAGTATGTTGCCAGATTCTCGGAGTGTCAACAAATGAAAGTAAAATGTAGAAACCTAGCAAGATTGTGGCAACCAATCCCCATTCTTGAGTGGAAATGGAAATTCATCTCAATGGACTTCATCACAAGACTACCACAGACATCTAGGAAGTATGATGTCACAATGGTGGTGTTGGATAAGCTAAGTAAAGTAGCTCATTTTATAGTTGTCAATCCTACCCCCAAGGCTATTGACATGGCCATATTTTCATGAAATAAATAGTTATATTGCATGGTATGCCCAAAAAAAATCATTTCAGATTGGGATACCAAGTTTACTTCAAAATTTTGGAAATTGATGTTTACTAGTTTTATAATAAAGTTAGCATTCATTACAGTGTATCATCCTCAAACATATGGGCATATTGAAAGAGTAAACATGATGCTGGAAGACATGCTAAGGATGTATGTCATGCATTAGCCTAATAGGTGGGAAGTGTTTCTACTTTTGGTAGAATTTTATTAGAATAGTGGGTTCCAAGAATTGTTAAAGATGAGTCCCTTTAAGGCTCTATATGGCAAAAGATGTAACACACCCATAATCTAGAATGATATAGTGAACAGGGTGCTTCTTGGACCTGATATGCTGAAGGAAATGGAATGGGAAGTAGTTTCTATCAGGCATAAATTGAAAGTAGCTCAAGGTAGAAAAAAGAGTTATGTAGATCATCAGAGAATGCACAAGGAATTCCGAGTGGCAGAACATGTTTACCTCTGCATCAAACCAAGGAAGATTTCACTAAGAATTGGGTCTTGTGCTAAGTTAGCTCCAAGATCTTTTGGACCATTTTAGATCCTAGAAAGAGTGGGGTCAGTGGCTTACATATTATCCTTTCTGCCCATAGTGAAAGCACAGGATATTTTCCATATTTATTTATTTAAATAGTATGTGCATGATGTTAATAATGTTGTTTATTGGTCTTTCATACATGTGGAATATGGGGGAGAAATCCAACCAGAACCATAACGTATTCTGGAGTGAAGGCAGATCATGCTCTAGAATCGAGTAATCGAGAAAGTCAAGGTGTAGTGGAAGCACTTTGGACCCAATGAGTTCACTTGTTAAAAGGCCAACCAAGTGAGAGTATCATACCCAATTTTGTTTATTGTGTAAGTAAATGTAAGAAGAGTTGTGTATATAAATCTCATTGTTGAATTATGTGTTTGTATGTAAAACATCGAGGATGGTGTTCCTCTGAGGGGGTGGGATCTATGACAACCCTTTTTGCTACCCCTCTTGTAAAGGTCATGATGAAATGTAATTCATGTAAATAATGTGGAAATGTGAACATTAACTAGGTTGGAGGAGCAGACACGGATTCAGAGGTTTAAGGAGGAGTTTCCCTAAAGAAATTATGGCCTTGTTGGTGCAAGCATTAAAGAATGTATGGGTTACCTGAACAAAGAACAAGCCCATACATTCCCTGACCTTGTGGAATATGTTAGTGTGGTCAATAGCACAAGAAAAGGATAGAAACAAGAGGCCCGACGATAGACTATGAGAAAAAATGCTCGATTGTATAGGAGGATACAAAGAGGGTGGAAACACTTAGATGTGCAGATAGAAATATGAGAGAATTTTCTAAAGAAAAGTCTCGAAATATCAATGTATGTGGAGGCTTGGAAGCACACTAAGGAGTGTGGTGTAAATAGAAGAATATCATGTTGATAAGGTAGAGTCACAGAGTGATATGGACACATGTTTATCAAGTGGAGACGTTGTGCACTTGGGAACTACTCATGGTTTTTAACAAGTGGAGAGCCTGAGTGTGTGCTCTCTATTCACATGGGGCCTAACAAGTGGAGGTATGGTGTTCTCTAGATCCCTCTAGGATATCGGGTGGAGACACTGTGGGCTTCATATTCTTGCAGTGTAAATTAGGTGGAGACATTGTGGACTCTAGATTCTTGTAGTGTTTGAGTGGGTGGATACATTGTGTGCTATGAACTCCTGGGCATCAGGTGGAGACACTATGTGCTCTATATTCCCATGTGATCTACTTAACTTGTATTGATGTAAATTCCCTTTAGAACTTAACTCATCAGCCTATGTATCCAACTTAGGGGTGGTTAGGTGCAAGAAATATTGCAGTGTAGCTAGCCTATCGAGTGGAGATTTGAAGTATCTCCCTCAATTTCCAGTCATTTAAGTTAATAAAATAAGTATATTTACATATATATGTTGCATTGTGGACGGTAAATGATATTGTTATTTGTTATGGCAATGCATGTAACAACACTTTAATTGAGGAATGAGTTATTCCTAGTTGTTATAATGAGATGGTTATGTGAATGTTCTAATGGTTAGGAGGGGTTACAAATCCCTGTGGTTGTTGATACTTTCCTAAGATGCAAATTTATTTACATAGTCTTGTATGAAGGATTGATGTGCACAGGAAACTGCTACATTTTGTGAGTTCCATTGTTTGGCATGGTCATGGATATTTGACTAAATGATATTGTTGATTATATTTATGCTTCAATGCGTGTTTTTATTTAATGGACATGTTAGTGTTGTGTGGAATCCATTTTGTGGCATGACATGTCATTCCTATGCTTGAAATTATAGAGTAATGTTAGCCATGGTTAGGTTGCTTAGATGTTGTTAGTAGGCATGTTGATAGTTTTATTGCTTGCAATAGGGATGTGTATAATGTCGTAAATGATAAGTGTGGGGATAAGGCTTTTATCCCTATGGAACTCTGGTCTTTTACACAACATTAGATCTCAAAGTAGGCTTGGGAAAAGTCCCTAAAACACTTAAGCTACTAATTCATAATTTTGCATAGAACAAACTTATATGCGGGTTGGATATTTTTATTCACACTAACCATTGTGATTACCATAGTGTCTTCTTTATTGTTAATTTGAGCCAGTGAAGCTTAATCTTACATTGTGCTTCATCGCCAAGTGAAAACTCCTTAGACTAGGTGTGGTAGATAGAAAGCACGACGCCAAGGATTAGCATCAACTAACAGGGAAATTTATGTTGTGCCATCTTTTTAATTCTAGGCTTCAATGAGTTCTTTTAGGATTTGGGCATGGTTAACAAAGAGCATGAAGGAAGTATCTTCCATTTATAAATGAGAAAGCATGAATTTGCATGAACAGGGACCAACCCTATGGGACCCTGAATCTAACTAAGGTGGAAGACACCACAAAAGCCAAGTAGGTATACACAGATGCCACACGAGGATTTTGAAGGACATGGACCATATGGCTTGGCAAGACTATTGTTGTGACACACTATCGAGGTGACGCATGATAAGTAGAGATAACCTTTTTTAATAGCCAAGTGACTGATTTTTGGATGACACATGGCACCACTAGATTGTAGGTTTTAACCCCATACAGAAATTGCCTACATACAAATTCTAAAAATAAAAAATAAACAATGGCGAGAGCATAAAATATAAAACAGATATACACAGATATTTTCCCTTGGATCCCAAAATCGGGACTACCAAATTGATTTTTCATTAAATTCCTTTCAATGTTACAATACATATATATACATGTCGAAGCATCCATAAACCCCAATCCATTAACCCTAGATTAGAACATAATTGTAGTTCCCTTGACCGTAGCTACAAAATACCATGGGCAGAAAACCATCATGCACAAAACCATGTGTGAAAACCACGCACAAATCCATAGGTAGGTTTGCCCACCTAATATAGGGTCCAAAAAAAAAAAATCCCGAAGGCACTTCCTCGAACCCTATAGAGGGGGCTACCGCCCCCCTCAAACCCCCCGACAAGGGGGGCTTCCACACCCCCTCTATGCTACACCCGGCGCAACAAAGGGGGGTTGACCGCCCCCCTCTAACTGCCCAACTTCACTACTGGGGGTATTTGTGGAAATAATATAACACACACGCAACATTCTCCCACTTATTGTTTTCTTTCCACAGGGGGTCACAAGAGAGCTTAGTCATTGGTCCAGCTCTATAATGCCCATTGTTTCTCTACACCAAGAGAACTTCTTAGTGCTCACAGACTTTGTCAATGCATCTACAGTATTCTTCAAAGTGTCCACCTTTACTAGCAACACCTTTTTGTCCTTAACCATATCCCTCACAAAGTGATATTGAACATCATTGTGTTTTGTCTCTGAATGATACACAGGGTTCTTTGCCAAGAAATTGCACTTTGGTTGTCACAGTCTATCCTTATATCTCATTGTACTAACCCCATACTTAAACACAAACTCTGCAACCAAACTGCTTCCTTGCTTGCATGAGTGTTTACCATGTATTCTGCCTTTGTAGTTGAAAGTGCCACTACAAAATGTCTCTTACTCATCCAACTAACTACACCTCCAAATAGGTTAAACACATACCCACTTGTAGATCTTCTTTGATCTGTATCTCCAACCAAATCTACATCAACAAAGTCATGGATGTCCAATCCTAGTCTTTCTTGGTAGCACAGACCATAATCACTAGTGCCACACAAATACTTGAAAACCCGCTTCACTATTGTCCAATGCACCTTCCCTTGTTTTGACATAAACCTGTTCAATAATCCCACTACATGTGCAATATCTAGTCTAGTACAGGCCATTACATACATCAGGCTACCGACTCCACTTGCATATGGAACACTGGACATGTCCTCTTCCTCTTCTTGTGTCTTAGGACATTGTTCAGCGGATAACTTTACACCTACAGGAATAGGAACCTTCACTGTTTACTATCATGCATATTAAACCTCTGCAATATTGTCTTGACATACTTCCTTTGGTTTAACCAGAGCTTCCTCTTTTCCTGATCTCGTTTAATTTCCATGCCCAAAATATAGTTTGCAGCACCAATATCTTTCATGTCGAATTTGGAGGGCAATTGGCTCTTCAGTTCCTAGATAATTTCTTTGTTATCTCCAATCAACAACATATCATCCACATATAATACCAAATAAATAACACAATCAACAATTAATTTAAAATACACACAATGATCTTCTTTGCTTATGGTGAAGCCAAGTCCCTGTATATATGTATCAAATTTCTGATACCACATCATTGGTGACTATTTTAACCCATACAAATACTTTTTTAACCTGCATACCAATTCTTTCTTACCATTCACTACAAAGCCTTTAGGTTGCTTCATCTAGATCTCTTCCTCCATCTCCCCGTGAAGAAATGTTGTCTTCATATCCATCTATTCTACCTCAAAATCAAAAGTAGCAGCAACAGATAAAAGTAATCTAATAGAAGCTACCTTGGCAAAAAGAGAAAAAATATCACCAAAATCAATTCCCGACACTTGGGAATAACCTTTTTATATCAACCGAGCTTTGTATTTATCCACCTTGCCTTCTGCATTATTCTTCTTCTTAAACACCCATTTTATTCCAATGGGTTTCCTTCCAGCCAACAACTCCACCAGATCCTGAGCCTCGTTTTTGTGCAAAGATGCCATTTCTTCAACCATGGCCTCTTTCCATAGTTTTACATCCTCTGAATCTATTGCTTCCCTGACAGTTCTGGGATCATCATCAGTAATATATAAAGCAAAATTTGAATAAAAAGCAGCTGGAATATACCTTTCTAGCTACCTTTTTTCTCGAATTGATCTTCTTACAGTTGGAATTTGTGGCTCTTCATCTTCTGATTCTTCTTCTATTGTAGAGTCTGATTCCTCCTCCTTTAGCTCAAACTCTATCTTCTCTAGTTCCTTTGGTAGGACTTCATTTTTAATAACATATTTCACCTCTCTAAACACCACATTGCGACTGTATACAACCTTCCTTATTTCTGAGTTCCAAAGCTTATATCCTTTTAAACCATCCTTATACCCAATAAAGATGCACATTTCAGATTTACTATCCAACTTGGTTCTTTTCTCTTTTGGAAAATGTGCATATGCATCACATACAAATACCCTAAGATGTCAAAGAGAGGGTTTCTTACAAGTCCATACCTCTTATGGAGTATTATCCCCCAATGGTAATGGAGGTGATTTATTGACCAAGTAACATGCAGTCTCCATCGTCTCTGCCCAGAATTCATGTCCTAACCCAACACGACTGAGCATGCTTCTTGCCTTTTCCATCAACATCCTTTTCATTCTTTCGGCAACTCCATTTTGTTGAGGTGTGTATGGAATAGTCTTCTACCGTGCTATACCACACTTCTTACAGAACTCTTCAAATTCCTTCTTGCAAAACTCTCCATCATTATCTATCCTCAGCACCTTTATCTTCTTCTTTGTCTGGTTTTCCACCAGAGCCTTAAATTATTTAAACTTGTCAAATACTTTAGATTTCTTCCTGAGGAAATGTATCCATGTATTCCTTGAGAATTCATCTATAAATGACACATAATACACAGACTTACCCGGTGATGGAACTGACACAGGTCCAAACACATCATTGTGCACAAGCTCTAATATATGTTTCGCCTTCTTATTGCTAGAGGGGAAACTCATCCAATTCTGCTTCCCATATACATGATTTTCATAGAAATCAAAACCATACCTTATACCATACCATTACCATGAAGTATTTGAAGGCCCTTCTCTCCAGTATGTCCAAGCCTTTGATGCCATAGCATGGCCTTTTCTCCAAAGACCACTAGATTTTCTACTCCACTTTCAGGAACCACAGAACTGTTGAACCCATCAATAACAATGCTAGCCTAAAGCTTGTACATATTTCCAATCCAAACTCCCCGCATCAATACCAGTGCTCCTTGAACCATTTTGTAGGTATAATTCTCGAACACTATTTTTACACCTACATCATCCAACTTGCTTACAAAAGTCGGATTTCTGGCCAAGGCAGGAATATGCAGAACACCCAGAAGTGTTCTAATCCTTCTACCTTGTAACTTCAACTTGAATTTTCCACGATCGATGATTCCAGCCTTTGTGTCATCCCCTAAGAAGATATCACCACCATCATATTTATCATACTCGTAGAAGTGAAATGATACACATGGGTCAATCAACCATGCCTCATGATCTACATGTGTACTTGAAGAAGAATCCAAGTACACATCCCCACCTTCATCTAAGGTGGTATTTGCCTCTACAGAAGGAGCATCATCAGATCCCTTTCCTTTCTTAGGAGATTTAGATCTACATTCCTTTTTGAAGTGCCCTTCCTTTCCGCATTTCCAGCACACCTTTACAGGTTTTCCTGGAGATTTAGATCTCCCTCTAGATTTAGATCTCCCACTCGAGGATTTATTTTTGTTTATGTTCTAGGACCATCCTCATACAAACAAGGCATCACCATTATGGTCCTCTGTATTTTTCTGTTTCATCTCCTTCGACGGCAAGGATGAGACTATTTCATCAAACTGCAAAGCAATCGCATTGCTACCTATTGCAACAACCAGACTATCCCACGAATCTCGTAGAGAAGACAACAAACTGATGCACTTATATTCATCTGAAATTTTTATATCAACATATAAAAATTGGCTTACATCTTTCATCCTAAGGTTATACATCTTTTTTAGTAGAAATGGTTTATTCACCAGAGACTTAGATTGGTACAAAGTCCCAAACTTGTCCCACAAAGACTTCTCTGAAGATTCCCCTGATACATTCAACAATATTGATTCTAAGATACACGACCATATTGTGTTCTTTGCCTTCTAATCCAACTTCTCCCAGTCTTCAGCTGACATTGCCATTGGTTTAGTACCTAGATCTACCGTGGTCCACTGATATTTATCCACCAGCAGATCCTCCATCTTGATTTTCCACAGCTCAAAACTCTGACCATTAAATTTCTTGATCTCTATCTTTCCATTGCTCTCCATCTTCTTTCACCACAAGAATCAATCCTGTAGATCTCCCCATGAACAGGGTCTACCATAGGCCCGAGCAAAACCCCTCAGTAGCAAAGGCTTGAAGCCAAAACAACTCTGATACCAAACGTAGGTTTTAACCCCATACATAAATTACCTGCATATGAATTCTAAAAATAGAAAATAAACAATGGTGAGAGCATAAAATATAAAACAGATATACATAGATATTTTCCCTTGGATACCAAAACCGAGACTACCAGATTGATTTTTTATTATATTCCTTTCAATGTTACAATACATATATATACATGTCGAAGCATCCATTAACCCTAGATTAGAACATAATCGTAGTTCCCTTGACTAGATCTAAAAAATACCATGGGTAGAAAACCATCATGCCCAAAACCATGTGTGAAAAACACACACAAAACCATAGGTAGGTCCGCCCACCTAATATAGGGTCCAAAAAAAAAAATCCCTTAGGTGTTGCCCCGGACCTTGTAGAGGGGGGCTACTACCCCCCGATAAGGGGGGCTAATCGCTCCCCCTCTAACCCCCTGGCTTCACTATTGGGGCTAGTCGTGGAAAGAATATAACACACACCCAACATAGAGGATGTCGCATGGTAGGTTGATGTCACCCTAATGTCAGAATTACATCAACAAGACATTATGAAGGTAGGGTGGCATGGAGTTAGATGACGTGGACTCTACGTAACCACGCAGATACCTAGGTGGGGCCATGTGACATGCCTTGTCATCTCAGACTGTGCCTATCAAAAGAATTATGAGGTTTTATCTTGTCTCTTGGCACGTGTAAAGAAAGGGTGCAACATCAAACTTGGCATTTCAAGATTGGAAAGTTCTCATTTGCACCTTTTGTCTAGTGTCAGGGGTCAACCCATCTCCTGGTGGTGGGTGTGATTAACAGAAGGTGCAACAAAGCGATTGTCCATTACCTAACGTGGAAAGTGCTAGTAGTGGACCCTGTTAACTGCCAGGGAGGTAGGAGGCCCCGTCATTAATACAAACCACATATTTAAATCAAAGTGGATGGGTCAAGGCTTAAGTTGTGAGGTGGTTAGTCCTTTGACCACATGGGGTTTCATGTAATTTGGTCAATCTTCAGGAGTGCATAACTTTCAATCTAGGGATTGGATTCAGGTAAAGTTTACATTTCTAGAAATCTCTTGACGAGTTGGATGTGATGGTTTGATCCAAGGTTAATTCTACTAACTTTGGGAAGGAAGGAAATTTTGTAACCCTATTTCCATAAGGAAACCATGGAGGTTGGGTTAAATAAAAGTAACACCTCCCATATACGTGGATAGTATAAGGGGGTGGGAGGGGGAATTACAGGGAATGACCTAAACCTCCTAAATAGGGCTTACATCACTCCCCTTTTTGTTGTTTATGCATACCTGACAACCATAGAATTATTCCCCCTAGCCTAAACCTGACAATCATTTTAGAGATCTTTTATTGGGATGTTATATGACATTGAATTCCCTATCATTGCATATCTTACAAGCCCTAACTTATAGCAGCTTACTTATCGGTCTTAGTATAAAGTGTTTGAACCATGGAATAGAAAACCTAGGTCATCATAAGCCTTGCCAGTACTCTATTTAACAATAAACCTTTAACTCATCACCTTAAGCCCTAATATTAGAGTATCTTTCTATGTGATTTAGGTAAGCCTCCATTGTGTTTAAATCTGTTAAAGAGTAGGAGAAAGGTTGCTAAGGTTATAGTGGCAACCCTGTCTCTTGTTTCCATAAGATCTAGCCCCGCCTAATGGGGCTTTGCACCAAGCCCGCTAGATTTTATAGTAATAGTACCAACTTTACAAAAGGAAACTCTTGTATTTAGAACCTAATACACTTGTTTGATACCTTCTTTCTAATATAATCAAATAGAATTTCTTGTTATTCATTACAAGATAGAAAATTTATGGGCCATATCTAAATGATTTTAATAATATGTAATAAAATATCTTGATAATTTATAAATGAATCCCATAGTTTAGGAGTAACTATAAAACTTTGGTAACCCTAATTTCTGAGCTACACATTGTTTATCACTAATAAGAAGTAGTGTATGCTATAGTCATTAAAAAGCATTTAAAGATAAAATTCCAACTTAAAATCTTCAAAACAAGTCCACACATGACAAAGATAATAACATGTAATAGCACTAAGTCACTGCTTGACATACATTCAAAGAGAGTTATAAATATAATACTAGGAGAAAGCCGGCGACATAAATATTTAAAACTAAAACAAAATCATACAAGAGTTCATATCCACTCGATAAAAGTTGTTGTTTAATTAAAGAAGAATACTAAAACTAAGAGAAACATATCATTTGTAAAGAAGATGTTGGATCCACATCTTAGTTCCTTAATCTGCCACAAATATAGTGATCGTGTGTGCTCTTGAGAAGCCTTGCCTCTCTAATGCAAAAAAATCCAATCCTTTCCTTTGTCACAAATGTTGCATTTTATCTATTCTTTAAAGTTGAATTTCTACCACATTTTTTGCAACCATATTCTAATGATATAAGAAGATGTCAAATTAATTGAAAGATATGTTTTAGGTTATCTCTATCTTTTAGGTATATTATTTGTTAGTTGTCAAAATTTTAAAATGTTAATTTATGTTACACTACTAAACCTAATCATCATTAGAATTACATGAGAAATTTGATATTTTGTTAATGTGCCCTTCATGAAGAAAAAGCAACTTAGTTGGTCCATCTCCCTCATCTTTGTATATTTCACCAATTATGTTGTTATGGAAACCTACTAGCTATCCCATTTCAAAAATTTCACATGTCAATGTAGAGAGATAACTTGTAAATAATTTGAAACACATTTCAAACTTCGACCAATAAACATTGTAAAGTTTTGAATTTATGACCTACTTCTAAAGTAATTGATGTGTCAAAGAAGGCAGGAATAGGACCTTTGCCCCTATAGTAGATTTTAAAAATTATTTCCCTATACTCCAAATAAATGAAAGATATAGAAGCATAGAATTTCACTCTATAATTCTAGTAATAGGTTATCCCTACCATCCCTGTTATCATTACAATCTATCTTGAGTATGCTCTATGAGATTCAAAAGAATAACCAAATTTGTTGTTTTAATAAACAAGATACCTCCCAAAATATCTAATATGGTAAATGTTAAAGCAATACCAAAAATGGAACATTAACCACTCCATCAGTCCCTCCATTTCTAGCTACCAATATCAACCCCAACTAGACTTCTCTTAATGCTAAATAATGTAGTAATGTATTCCAAAATATGACAATATTTGCTTGTAGTTATAATATACATGCTTGAATTCATGAGAGGGCAATATATTTAATGTGTACACTATTTTTAAGTAAATTTCAAACATTCTAAGAACAAATCCTTGTGCACTATCAATTCACATGCCAACATTCCAGGTACCATCAAATAAGAGATCAACAATATCATTGAGGAATCTTTTCCTAAAGTAGATTAAACTAAACAACTTGAGCCTTCTCAAAACTTTTATGAAAGGAGAAAATATCAAAACTCCATAATGCAGTACTAATCCTTATACCTTGCAAATTTAATAACAATGAAAACATCTAAGACCTAATGTTCAATTGATAAAAACATGAGAACCATTGTTTGTTTAGAATTATCTCCCATAACTATTTAACATATTTGTGTTTATGTTCTCCAATGAATGCAAAATCCAACAACAACAAATTTACAACCATTATTACATTATCATATGTGTGTTTCAATTTATAATTAAAATAATGTGAAAACATCTCACTTTCCATACATTGTTTTAGAATTAATAGTATTGACTTCAGAGGAAGATTCATTTTGTCTACGGGAAATAGTTATGTTGTCTTCTAACACATCTTGATGCTTGTTGTTATTTTTTCTAGAAACCTTGATCTTTTCCTCGGTGAAATCACTTAAGATGCCACAATTGCTATTTCTATTGAGAATCAAGATGCCCTTTTCAAGGTCTCTTGATTTCGAAGGGGATAAATTATAGCACTTTGGTGCAAGGATATTTAGTGGAAAATATGCCTTGTTTTAACTATATTTTATGTTCCAATGTTAACAATTATTTCATTGCTTTCCCACACATTCAAATCTTTCTTGGCATTTATGGTGAGTTAATTGATGATCCCCAAAACTATCAAATTGATCAGTTTACCTAAAAAAACCATCACACTTTCCATCATTTTTCATGTTACCTATTATTCATAATGCTCTAAATGTTGGTGTTCAGATGAACCAGTATTGACCTTGTCTACAAATGGATTACCCAGTGTGTGCTAACTTTGATATTGTGTATAGAGCCTAGAGATATCACTCTAAATTGGAGAGTAAAGACTAATTATCCTACTATTAGTGAGAAAATGGGATGTTGAACCTAAAGAAACCTATATTCCCATGAAGTAACACAATCTATGTGCACATATAGAGATGAATAATTACAAGGATCAAAATTACTAATGTCAGGCAAGTAGTGTGAGCTTGATGGATCTTCACTCACAAGGTATCACTATAGACTATGGGATGTTAGAGAGTTATGATATTGGTTCCAATTGTCTATAATGATTTTTGAGCTTCTTGAACACTTTTCCACATCATAGAAATGATAGAAAGCAAAATTTTACTTTAAAGACAAAACTGCCAACAACAATGTAATGCAGGCAACTCTACATAAACAAGTTGGTTTGTAACCATAAGATAACAATCCAGGAATACCTAGCATGTTTCTTCAAATTTTATTTTTCTTTCCTTTGCATTCATACTACACATACTACTATCATTGCGTTTTTTGTAAATTTCTTGTGATTCAAGTGAACCACTAGTTATGAGCTCCAAAGGTATATATATAGTAGAGAAGGCATACATTCCCACACTAGCTCCATAAAGGTTGCAGTCATGAACCACTATGATTGACTCAATCCTTTGTTGAATACCAACATCTGTGTTATGTGATGACTATGTGACCTCATTCACCCTAGTGTTTTGATGAAAGGTGAACACTGGGGCTATGAATATGGAGATGACTCTCTAGAGGATGCATCTGTGATAGGTTGAGTAGAACAATTTGTGATTTGAAAACCTCATTATGATAGGGAAATTAAGCTCCAAGATTTGGAAGACATTAGAGAACATCACTTCCACCACAAATTCCATGGCAGTTCAACATGCATCATGCATGTAAGTGGCATCCATACACATCGATACTTCCAATGAAAAGAGCCTTATGGTTAACTTCCTTTCTCCAATAAACATTTGCATGTTGTTTTCCATTTTAGAAATATCCTTGTCTTCATCAATTTTTTAAATCTACCTTCTTCAATTTGTTCAATGTGAGATTAAGAGCCTCTTCCCACATCAAAGATGATGACAAAAGGCATTTGTTGTTTGATCTCAACCATGATAAGGGTCTTAACTAATGATGACAACTTTATATTTTTCAAATGAGCACATTTTCAAGGAATTGAATACTAAAGCAGGAGGAGGATGGACATGAATATGAACCTCTACCTCTACTATCTTTGGGAAAAAATGGTTATCTGCACAAGAGCTTCATATTCATGATCATTGGCATCAAGTTTGGCTATAATTTACCAATGCTCTCTCCACATCACGCAATAGAATTCAGGATCACGAAGATGGGCTCATATGGGTCTTGTCCAACCATGATAGATATTCCC
>APFE030253869.1:0-33859 GCA_000404065.3 Pinus taeda | reverse complement strand
TCATGGTGTTTGATGTGCCAAGATAGTGAAGAATCAGTAATCATTTATTTCTTGAATTCTCTTTCTCTGCTCAAATTTGGAACCTGTTATATCAAGCTCTGGAAATTAATATAAGATGGTATGGAGACTCTTTTATTGCAGCTTGGGAAGCATGGTGGGAAGTGGCGCACCCTACAAAGCTCAGGAATCTCCCTCTTTTGGTCTGTTGGGGAATCTGCTTAGCTAGGAACCAAAAAAAATTAGTAAAAAATCAATCCCTGAGCCATTACTGGTGCACAATCAATGGCTATCTATAATCTGATCACTAAGGATGATCAAAATCAAAGGTCTCATAATATTTGCACTGAAATTACAGACAAATCTCTCCCCTGGGATTATTTTTATGGGTCAACGCAGCAAGATAGTTGTGGAGGTGGAGCAGTTATGTTCTTAAATGAAGAACGTTCCTTCACAATAAAAAATGGGACTAGGAAGGGGTACAAACAATTATGCAGAGCTAAAAAACATTAGGCTTTTGCTCCTCTTTGCCATAGAGAAAGGTTGTCGGAAACTTTAGATCTTTGGAGATTCTAAAATCATTATTAATTGATTCAATCAAAAGTCAAATTGTCACGTGCACACACTCAGGAATTTGCTAAAAGAATTTTTATCATTACAATCCCAATTTGATTTTGTGATCTGTAGTCATATTTACAGGGAAAGAAATCAAGTTTCTGACGATTTATCTGAAGAAGCAGCGCAGCAAGTATTTAGTTCTTAGATGATTTCTTAACAGAATGGACAGGACTTCTATCAGTATTATCATCAACCTTTCAACGAAAATCAACCTCATGGTGCAGCTCTTTCATGATCCTTCGCAGCATATTATGGACTTTTTTTATTATTTTGATATATAGATGTTACTATTATGATGATTGTTTATGTATTTCTTTGTATATTTTTGTTTAGTGGGATTGATACTATTCCATCATATATTTTTTGGGTTATGCTACAGTTGGTCTAGTCAATCATGAACACCCTTTTTGAGATATGCTCCTTTGAAGCATATACAACATGTAATTTTCAATATATTATATAATGAAAGTTACAATTTTTCCTTGGGGAAAAAGACTATTAACCTCTAGCTAATCATGTCATGAACCCTAGAAAAAAAATGCCTTTAGAACTTACCTTGTTGTTCCAATCAATGGAAAGGCCCTCTCAAAACCAATATATTAACTTTTCTCCATAAAATTTAAGCAAAGTTTTAGAGTTACAACAGCTGGATCATCATCTAATTCTTGTAGATATTCACAAAGAAATTTTTGGAATTGTGATGAATCTCCATATGGATTTACATATCATATAGTTAACCCATACATATACTTCTTCTATCCTTTGGGTCATTTTAGGAATGGAATTATATTTCGCAGATTGTTTATATTAGTTTGATGGATTTACCTATGTGCACTTCTTGATATTAATCCAATCAGTCCTCATAGTACCTCTATATTCTTATACAAGTCCTTTGGATTCTTCCTTTATATTTTTTGCAGTTGAATTGTTGTCGTTGTTGAGAAGTGGAAAATTGACCTTGACAATTGGATCTACTCCCTTAGCAACTATCATTAGGGGAATTTTGAGGTCTAAAAAAGGCCCCCTGAAGAAAATAATAAATAAGAGATGATCTTTTAAAGAAAAAGAAAAGAAACTATTTTTTTATTGTATTTGCGGCCTATCTTCTTATAGGTTTCCTCAAATGTCAATTGTTGACACTCGTTGGATGTGGAATTAAATTCCACATCCAACAAGTACCCACTATATACTTTTGAGTAGACCCATAGAGAAAAAATTGAAATACATGAAATAAGTATGTACATTTTTTCATGTATTTTCACTTTTCTAATCCACATCTATTTAGAAGTATGCATAGTCGGTACTCGTTGGATGTGGAATTTAATTCTGCATCCACCAGGGGTCCATGCTTGATATTTGAGGAAACCTATAAGAAGATAAGTCAAAATTACAATTAAAATAATAATAATAATAATATAATAATATTAATTTAAAATAAATAAATAAATTCCCTCAAAAATTTTACCCCTGGGATTGACATCATCATCTGAATCCTATTCGTTATTTTAAAGTTAATTTTGTTAGTGCATTTTTTGTTTTGAGACCCATTTTTTACATCAAAACTCCCCTAATGATCCAACATTGAATTAAGGGTGAGTTCCATGTTTTCTTGATAAACTTATGTTGTATATCCTCATCAAATCAAAATAATTATTATATATTTCTTATTCTAGGCACTCTTCATGACAATATGCCCAAAAAAAGTAATTATTGCTTACATGATTCGATCATTTACTCAAGGGATCATGTCCTTTGAAATATCTCACCTACAATCTATATTGTTCAATTTCATTAGCTTCCATTTGGGCATAGATAAAATTTGAAATTGCATACGCTGCAATAATAATGGGATAAGGAGGGAAAGCTTTCTTATTCTATCTTTTCAAAAATATATATATTTTTAACGGAGGGTTTTGTAGTGAACAAATTCCCCCAAAACCAATTTATTAGGTTTATATACATGTAACAAATGTGGAACCTTTTGCCACCATTTATGATATAATTTGTTTTTTTCTCAAAGTACCAATTTTAATATGACTCTTCTAGGGTATATATGGGCTTAAATGCATATCCTATGACCCAAGGGGGGAATACATGGGGTTAAATGTTTATGTAATGTGGCAAATGTATATGTAATAGTGGTTCGCCTAATAAAGGGGCCACGTGTGCAATGTGTGAATAATTATATATAGAGATCATGTAGTCATTATTGAAAGAAGAGGTAATTTCAATATATGAATGTATCGGGTTATTTTGGGAAGGTTCTCCTATTATTTAAGGATATATTGTTTAACGCATCTCTCTTATCTATCTTGGAATTGTGTTCCATACTTACATTTGGTTGACATGATGTGTGCTCTAGCTCATTATGTTATCTTTAGCATTTGTTACATAGTAAATGAATGCACCTAATTTATTATGATATTTCAAGGTTTAGGTGCATTCATTGGTATGTAACAAATGATGAAGATATCATCATAAACTAGAGCACACACCATGTACAACATATGTGTGCATGGAGCACAACTCCAATATAAATAAGTTAGACGAGTTACATAATAACTCCTTAAATAATAGAACCCCCTCGGAATTCTATAGTGCACTCATACTTCCAAATCACATCTTCCTTCAATAATGGGTACATGATCTCTATATATACCTATTCACACATTACACACATGGCCTCTTTATTAGGTTGACTACCATTACATATACATTTAACCCTTTACATATGCATTTAACCCCATATATGCCCCCCTTGGGGGTCACATTATATACATTTAACCCAATATATGGCCCCCATTGGGGTCATATCACTATAAGTATACGCAAAAGGTATTAACCCTGTGAAGAAAAATTCACCTTCTTATTAGTGGTACATAATAGAGATCAAGGTGACTAATGTGTAATTAGTGTTATTGTTGTTTGCCACATCCAGTCTAATAATTTTTATTATATTAACTCAAGCATGTTTTAGCATAAGAAGGATCGAGACATGTTTTCTATGCTGGATCACTATGGATATTAACTAGTGACATAAATTGTGGTTGCTCTTTGAAATTGACTTGGAATAGTGGAGCATATAATTTTCCTAATTATTCATTAGAGTAGTGGGATTCCAATTGCATTGTTGGAAGAACCATGTTGTATGGTTTCCAAGAACAAAGTCATTTGGTAGTGACCTTGTTGTAATGTGCACTTGCCACACACTGCAAATTAACATATTGTTCTTTTTTAAAGACATGGTCATTAGTTGTTGTTTGTCACTATCAAAACCTCTACCTAATTTTTTTCTCTTTTTGAACTCTAGGGTTTTGTGTCATAGTTGAAGGACCCACCTCTTAGAGGCAAGTCCTACCCCTTGGTTGGCTTTCTATTGAACCATCAACAATCTCCCCAAAATTTCAACTCTGGGGACCCCTCCTTTCAATCTTATGATGTTTGTCAAGCTATGCTTTGATTGATTTTATCACTTTGATTATCTCTTGTAGCCTTGACCAAGTACAAGATGTTTGAGTCTTACATATTTTATTTATCTCAATTTAAAGAATTTTCAGAGGAAAATCCTAATTCTTATTACAAAGCTCCCTCGACCCATGTCTTAGTTTTTGGCATTTTCTCAAACTATTTTTGGGCCTTTTCTAATGTTTAATTTCAAACTTTTTTAAGACTTTTAGGTTTCTCAAAACTTCAAACATTTAAAAGGTTTTGAAATTTATTGAAGGAATTTTGTTGAGACATTTCAAGACAATTGTAAAAAATGAGTTGTCAAAGGTCCCAAAAGCCTTCAAAGCATTTCTCCAATCTTGAATTTTATATCTTTCCCCAAATCTATTATATCATTCTGTGTCTTTTTCTTTTATAGCCTTTTGTTGGAATCCAATCTACAAATTTCCATGGATATTCCATTGGACAGTTTGTGACAATAAATTTGATAAAAATACATTGAAATGTGAAATATAATACTATGAGGGTTATTTTCCTTATATTTTTTGGATTTATTAATTAGTGTTTTCCTACTTATGAATGTAAAAGTTAAAATGTGAGAAATAGAGAACAATAAAATACAAACACACACCAATCATAAAGAACATCGAGATATGATATGGGAAGCCCTTTTGAGAGAAAACCCAATTAGAAGGTGAGGTTGCTCTAATCTCTTTTGTATAAATGGAAATGATACAAATACAAAGGAGTAGGCACTCTCTATGGATTTTATTGGGACATGTGGATCGTGGTTCGCTAGAGAAGACCAACCCACTCTTTTCTACTCTCTCTATCCACTCACATTTACTTTGCTCTAATGTGGATCAAAAATGCACTCAAATATAATGGAAACCCTTTTCCTCCTAGTGGCTCGGTTGTACACAATATGATAGCCAACTAGGGGTTAAATTTAACCATTCAATACTTAATATGAGTTACAACTCAATTGTTTTACAGTATTGTTCATATTTCCCATGAGGCTATCCTCTTTTCCATGGGCAACGGGGGATGATGGGGCATCATCTTGAATTATGGTGGTCAATCATGATAACCCAACTTATGTGAGGCACAACTTTTGCATTTGAACTCTGATTGACATATTTCTTGAACTGTTGGAAAGGTATCTATGTGTAGAATAACATTTAGGGTGTTGCACTTAATTGACAAATTTTTACCCCCAAAAAAACATCATTTAATGCCTTAAACTAGCCCCAAAATGTTTTTGACTCTGATTCTCCAAATTGGGTCTCACACTAAAATTGTTCTTGTAAGTTGATTTCTCTAATTTTTCCACCTTGAACACATTGATATGGATGACAAACAATATAATTATCCAATTTGGATCAATATTTCACATAGGAAACCAAACCATACAAAATTCCAATGTCAATGAGGGAAAACCATATTAAGTAGAACAAATGGCACATGAATGTCATAAACAAAATATACTTATCATTGTTTGATGATGTAGAAATGTATAATTACTCTTCTCAATGTGAGAAGTTGTAGGATTGAATTGTATGATAAAAATATAATGTGATAAGTGGCATGTTTGTATATGTAATGGAAGGAGAAAAGTCAAAACAAATAATCAAATATGTGGCATATTTGTATAAGAAATAGACATATTGTAGTGGAGTCTTTCCATTTCTCGAACGAAATCCTCCAAATTTGTATATGAAGTTGCTTCTAATCTCTCATTCCCATGGTATTTCCTTATTCCTAATCCAAAACCATGGTGACAATTCTTCTCACCTCCTCCTCATCAAAAGTTATGCTTGTGTTGAAACATATATGTATGGCTATCCCTAGATCTTCCACCAGGAACTTGGAGTAGATTAAATGTTTTACAAATATGGACTAGGTCACCATGGAACTTCTTGATCATGGACCACGTGATTTTGATATTGATTCTTCAAGCACCATCAATGGGAGGCCTTGGAAAATACACTACCCATATGTCTACATTACAATCCTCAACCTAAAGATGAAAACATTTCAAGTTCCCTATAGTCACTATATACAAAATTGCCAAGCCTTTATGATTGGCCAACTCAATGAATGGAATGAGATATCCTAGTGCCAAGGGTGGGATGGCCAATACATAGAGCTTTTTTCTCCTATTATCAAACCTAATCAAGAAGATTCTCTTGAGTAAAACATGATCGATGTTTAAGAAAATTTTAAAATCGGATATGAATCTTTTTGATCTTCTGAAATCAAGTTTGGGTCATGGTTCTAAAATTGGCTTGCATTAATATCATTTTCCTATAATTATTTGGAACCAACACTGTCATCCATAATGGACATGGACATAGACCCACCTCCATCAGTATTCTTCAAGCTCCTCACGCTCTCCATGAACATTTTTGAGGCTTCTCCAAGCATGTAATAAAACCCTTCATTGAATTCATATTCCATTATTCAATATTAGTCTCGTACTATTATTCTTGGATATTTTGTTTGCCCCTACTCCCACCTTGATCACTTGTAGTTTATCATCTGTTAATTTATCTAACCTAGCTTTAAAATTTACATTTTACCACCATCAAAAGTGAAGAGTTACATTATACCGACAAGGTTTATTTGTAGACAATTTTAAACAAGCATAGATGGTGTCCCATTTTGTATGCATAAACATTACTAATCTAATAATGGATTAAATCTAGCTTTGTTGAGCTCCCGAGATTCAAAAAACCCATTATTCTATGAGTTATTATAATAAGAATAGCGCAACTTGTCACCCAAATGAGAGTTATCCATTAAAATCACCCAAGTGATGCAATAAGTCAATGAGGGGATCGAAAGGTTGATAGGTAGAGGCAACAAGATAGATAGGTGAGGGTCAAAACAAATCGCACGTGAAATATTGTAATAGGTTGAAGAAAAGGGATACATGGATGGTTAAAAGTGGGTCTTGATATGATGAAGGGTGGATGGGAATGCCTTGTTATAGAAATTATTTTGGGGTAATTACAAAATTATGAGCTTACAAGCACAAATTTTAATGTGTGATAAAGTAGTTGTGATTAAGTACACAAAAACTTTCTCAATTATTTGTTCTCCAACTTTTGTAGCCAAGTTTGATCTTAGCTTTTTTCATTGGATGAAGCATTTTGTCATTTACTTTGCATAGTTGGTCATTATTTCCTTGGGATTTGTAAGAAGTAGAATTGTCGAAGATTTTATATTGTATCCTAAAGGATTCTTGTGCAATTTTTTCATAGAGTCTTTATTGATATATTTTGCATGATCCTCTTTTCAATTTTTATGGTGAAATAATAAGCATGTAAGAGTGTTATTGTTAGTAATTCCATGTTTGTTGGATATAGCACTGTAAATTGTAGTGACACTTGAAAATCTTGTTGTCTTAAAAGTCATGGATATTGATTATTTGCAAGAGGTTGCAAAGATCATTTTTTATCATCTCAAATCAATGGATATAAACATTTGTGCAATTATTACAACTTAATGAATTGGGTGTTACAAATTCAATCTATAAGATTGTTGCACTTAACTCCACAAATTCTAAGCCTTTGTCCTCTAATAATCTACTACTATGTGCCGCCTGTCAACAGATTGTTCTCAATGCAATCTTCAGTGTAGTGAAGACAATATTTTCTTGCTAGAGACCTAACACTATAAAATATGCTTTGACTATTTGGAGGCATCCATATGATATTTTTGCATTCTATTTCCCTTGAACAATGAAATATTAAGATTTACTTGTGCCCTGAATGTAATGTGTCCAATACATAATTCACTTATGGAAGTTGAAGGTGGAGAATATGTGTTAATATCCTCAAGATTTTTTTGAATTGATATAAATGTATTCTCTTTTATATTTATAGGGCATCATGAATGAAAAAATGAATGGATGTGCATGAATCTATGTTACCAGTGATGTTTGGGTAGGTATATATCACCATTAAAGACTATTGTGTATGCTGAAGAAGGATATAATGAAGTGTTGTTGGATGTTCGCTAACTCTTCTTATACTCAATATTATCTAGGGAGACATTCATGATTTTTCTTATGTAATTATTTTAATACCACCATTCTAAATCCTAAGAAAAATTAAGGGAAAATTGTTAGCTTAAGAAAGCTTCAGGTTATGGTTGAGTTGATTTATGCAATAGCAAGAAATAAAAATAGAATCATGCTAGAAGAAAAGAGAGACCCCAAGCCACAAAACAACAAAGCATTATAATATTCAAAGTAATGAATATGGCAGACCTCTAAGGAGTGGTGTATGCTTAAGTTAACTTAGGCAATTGACTAAGAGATGTATTAAAGGGATGAGACTTGTTACCCACCAAAATGGGTAACCCCATAGGAGGAAAATTTTCTCCTACATTTGATAGTCAACCAGAATTCCAATACCCCCATATATTCACTTATTAATGATGACATGCCATGTTCCTGCACTATTTGCATCAACCACATACCTCTCACCATTTGACATTTCCACCTAGACGAAGGTGGGTTGCCATTCAAAAGGTACTTTGATCATTTGCAACTGGGTGTGTATACTCATTTGTTTCGGGCATTTAGTATGGATAAAGGGGTGATCTGGAAGATTGACCAATCTTGATTGTGAATTTGTTTTCTCACATTACCAAGGGAGTTAATATTTATCCCTAGTCCAGTGGGGCTCCCTTGAGGCCTTAGGTTCATATAAGCTGCACTACTTGGAAAATTGGGATTGAGATAGCATATTAATTATCCCCTACACCATACTTGACACTTTCCATGTCACTTACAAGCCCCTTATACCACCTCCATTATTCGGGTATAGCTTGTCATTGGTTCATTAAGATTTTGCACCCTCTTGTGTCCACACTCCTTGAGTAGGGATAGAAACATTAACCTGGAGGTTGATGCAACCAAGAGAATGAAAAAAAAAAATATGGCCACATTGAAAGAAAATGAAGAAAATAAAAATGAAAAATATAATCAGGACATAAAATAACACGTAGGAAAAATCCTAGCAAGAGCTCTACCCTCCCCATTTGGCCATCACCTGGTTCCTAAGAACATGATGCTACATTGGATCAAAAGGAACCCTTGCATCTCCCAATCTTGATGAGTGATGGATTCCCTTATCTTAGGAGGTAATATTGAATGCCACATCATAAAGAGCGAGCTTTAACACTTGAGTTATCCACCATAATACAAAGCATTATCAAGATGAGGTAAAAGGTGCACTAGAAGGGTGGAAAAAGTAGGTCAATTAGGGTAACTCATGCCTCCATGATTGCTCCCTCCATTTACATCTATACACTCAAGATGTGGACTCCCCATTAGTTGGTCCCCTTGACCATGGTTCTTGGCCATGAAGCCTCTTCCCCTACATTGCCACTCATTTACACTAATACCTATTGATTGAAGGGTTGAACTTGGAAATGTCGTTTCCCCTTAGAGGTTAGGAGCACCTAATAGGGTTAACCAATAACCACCTCTATAAAGGTAGGGAACACTTTTACGAGACTTGGTCTAGCTATATATCAGAAGGTGATCCAAGTTCAAAGTATTAATATGCCATTAACATCCAACTTTGGTCCACTTAAATGCTCATATGATCTTAGTCTCTAATGGATAGTTACTTTCACTTGAGTTCATGTAGGTCCTGTCAGGTGGTCCATAATATCCTAGGCCTTGAGGGCACCCACTCCATATGTACCCTATACTTTTACAGAGATAGATGACTTAACATATTTAACATTGAGAGTGTTGGGATTTAGGATTACTTGAGCAAATGTTACATGTCCTAAAGAACCCTCAAGACCCAGGATGTTGATCTTCTTTGACCAAGCGTAGAGGATTCTTGATGATTTCACTTCTAGACCTAGCATGCCCTAGGATGGCCTTGACATAACTTGATGGGTAAGCCACGATTCAGAGCCCAAATTGATCCAAGTGGCTCCAAAGAGGCTCAGAAGTCAAAGAGGGCTTAGAAAAAGCTCAATAATCAAAGTCTTCAACTCTCCGTGGAACCAAGTCCAAGTCATAGATCTTGTCGTTCTGAATCTAATGGCGCAAACGACACTGAAATCTGAGTCCATATAACCAACTTATCATCGTCGGAAATTTGCAAAGTTACACAAGAAAATAAGACCCATCAGACATATATCGCAGTGGACTGACCAATTGGCCAAAAACATGTGAAACTATAGTATTGGTCTCATAACCCTCTAAAAAAGACAAAACAAATAAATATATATATATAATTACTAAAAATAAAAATATTTAAAAACCAATTAAATTATTAAAATAACCATATGTTAAGAGATGAAATTCAAAAAACATTATAAAACAAAAACAGCTTGGTTATATACCATTTATGGTGGCATTTAATTATATATAGTTATTAAAAATAACCAAACCTTATTTATGGTGGTTAATGCCAATGGCTTAACAAACCAACAACACTTATGAAAAAATGGTGGCGGGGAACAATTATGATGTTAACGGATCCATTGTAAACCATACAATATGTATTGTTTTTAAACCGATATATAAATATGGTTTGGGTGGTTAAAATAAATGTTAAACGGTTTGTTATATTTATATATATGGAAGCGTTATCAATACCAAGTGGTTATGTTGTGTAACGACGAAGTTTGTTTTAAAAAACAAAAAACGCTTATAAATGGGGATTTGAAATCGCACCACCTCCGCCCAAACTTAGATCACTGCCAACAGCCCAACAAACCAACTTCCTCAGCAATGCCGCTGACAAATATTTGAACAAGCATTTATCATTTGACCAGAGGACAAAGAAGAAGCGCAGTGGAACCATGTGGCACAAATCCCTAGAGAAGAATATTTTGAGAGAATTTTTTTGATGTTGTGGATGAATCTTTAGATTTTCTTGAAGGTTGAATTTTCACAGTGGTGGAATCATGTCAACATTATATTCAAAATACTCAGTTTTTCGCAACAAGTATGATGGTGTAACTATATTCTTCATCTTGGCAGCGGAATTTTAGTCAATCTGTAAAACAAAATCTTTATGGAATCTTAAGGAATCTTGGAGATCCCCTTAAGCCTGGACACTGCCAGTTTCAGAACTAAGCCGACTTCATACTCATTTTTCTCAGTTTTTCACCAGGAACATGATGATGTTATCAGATTCTTCATCTGAGTAGCCGAATTTCAGTCAACCCGCGAGAAGGAATTTTGGGGAATCTTTGAGATTCCTAGGGGACCATATTTTGACCAAAGCAAAAAGGGGTCGAGTTTACAATTGTTTTTCATTATTTTTCACCAGGAATTCAACGGTGCAATCTACTTCTTCAGCAGAGATGTGAATTTTTAGGTCATCCCTAGAAGTGGAGGTATAAGGCGTCTTTTGTACATGCATGTAATTTTATGATGTTGAAGATTAATGGAAAAGGTCTCCCCACATTGAGCAGGGCCCAAAGACGTAACCCACACTAGGTGAACTCTGTTATCAACTTGTTTGTGTTTTTGCTTCTCATAGTTGTCATTTATTTCCATTTTTTATGTGTATGCATCTTATGGTTGCATGCCCTTTTAAATGCAATTTTGTATGCATCTTTGAAGTGAAAAGATCCAGATCAAGTTTGGTACCAGAGCGGGTCTTCTATTGATGTGAATTGCAAGTGTATGATAACCAGAGAAAATCTCCAAAGAGGTGAATGAAAACTTAAGTCCTTTGATCCAGAAGAGGGGGGTGCAGCATGAAGGAGGAAAATGGTAGATGAGGATGCTTGGTTGGAGGAAGAGTGAAATTATCGCAAGGCCTTCTATGCCATGGCATAAAAAGTGGACAAATTGTTTGCAGAGTATGAGAAGACAATGATGAAACCAAAGAAGAAGGAAGGGCCAGATGATCATGCATTGGTGAATCATGAAGGAGGAGAAGAGCCTCCTGAGCCTCCCTCTGCATCTTCCAGTGAAAGTTATTTTTCTTCCTCTTCTTGTCGTTCTATAGGTGGAAAAACTCATAAGCCCTTTTTCAAGTTGGATGTCAAGTTTGATTTTCTTGTGTTTAGTGGAGAATCTAATGCAGAAAAACTAGATAATTGGATCAAACAGGTTGAAATATATTTCCGCATACAACGAATCAAAGAGGATGAAGCCAAGATCTAGCTAGCATCCCTTCGATTGAGTGGAACTGCTCTTGTCTGGTGGGAAGGAAAACTGCAAAAAGGTGGTAAGAGTAGTCGTAAACTTCCTTCATCTTGATTAGAGTTTTTTTTTGCTTTAAGAGGAAAATTTTACCCATTATGTTACAGGCATAAGGCCATGATGGAATGGCAACATTTCAAACAAAGTAAAGGTAAAAATGTTAATAGTTTTATAGAGGGGTTTAGGAAACAAGCAGTAGCATTGAATGTTCCATTAGACTCTCTTAAAACGTTGATGAAATACATTAGCTCATTGCATGATTATTTGCATCATTCATTGTTATTATTTGAACCTAAAACTCTTGATGAAGCTAGTGTGAAGTTTGTACATCTTGAAAGCAGGGGGACACGTGAGCAACATGACCGCCCAAAGAAGGTAGCAATAGCTAAGAGAAAAGAAGTAAAGTCCTCTTGTACTCATTTTAAGAAAGAAGTACATGATAAGGATAATTGTTGGAAATTTCATCCAGAATTGAGGCCAAAGAGGAACAAAAAAAAAAAAGGTCAGAAATAATTGTGCAACAAGACCAAGAATCTAAATCAGAAGATGATGAGAAGATCACAGTTGCAATATTCGCAGGTGTTGAACCAATTGACCTTGGATCTGACTCAGGTGGTGAGATGAATATTGTAGCTCTTGGTATTGCAGAAGATGGACCTATTGAATTGGGTTTCGATTTAGGCGATGAGGAAAATATTTCAGAAGATGTTGTGCCAAAGATGAGAAAGGCACCGAAGACTACAAATCTCTAAGAACTTGAGGAGATCAACCAAGCATTCAAGTGGAGAATGTTGAACTAAGGAGACTCCTACAAGAAGAAGAAGAGGAGAAACAAAGGTTACGACATCACTTACAAACCAAGGGGGAGGCCTTGGAAAAATTGTAGCATAAAAGGCCTGGGGTAAAAAGTGATTCTTCAATTTCATGTTCTCTTTATGATGATGATTTTGCTTCTTTTGAAAAACATACTACAGCGTTTGGTTCAAAGTTGATGAATAAAATGGGGTATCAAGGAAAGGGCCTCGGCATTGATGGCCAGGGCATTGTGAATCCCATCAAAGTGGAGGAACTGCCTCACTATGTAGGACTTGGTTATGTCAAAAAGGAGGTTGGAGAATGCTCCAAGACAACTAGTGACCAATCAACAATGGATGATGGGAGCACATCACATCATTCCAGAATAAGTTCTCCTCATAAAGACTCATCAGGAATAAGCGTTCAAAGAAGGTCCAAAAAGTTTGGAGGAGAAAGAACCATTGCAGTCCCGACAACAATGACGAGCATTAGAGAGCCACATGTTAGATACTTCATGACCAGAAATTACCTATGAAGGAACCAACTGATGAAGGTGTTTAATAAGTGAATTTGCCATAGGGAGATGACCCATTCACTTTCTTGAGTGAGAGATGGTTTTACTAGATATAATAGCTTGTCATGGCCACATTTTGTAAATCATATGTTATGAAATGATTGTAAAAGTTATGATGTGTTTTCCATCACTTATGAAAGAAACATGATGATGTTTTGGCATCTTTTTGTTGATAGATGGAGTATTGGTTTCTATTAATGTACACTTGAGAAAAGAGTTTGTTTTATAAACTCTTGGAAAGTATGGAGATTATTGGGTCATGATTGGTGGACTTATAGTAGAACATGTATTTTGCAAATATTGTACCATGGGTTTGCATAAGATGAATGTGTCAGTTCATCTCTTCTGGTTCAGAAGAACAAAGGTGAAGGAGAAGGAAGTTTGGTCTGTCAGAGCACTTGTTGTGCAAATGAGGGAGTACAGTAGATTGCAGATTGTGTTCATGCTTTTGGAGGACCAAAATCTCCTCAGTGGGGAGGAATGATCCAAGTGGCTCCAGAGAGGCTCAGAAAAGGCTCAAAATCAATGTGTTAAACTCTCAGTGAAATCAAGTCCAAGTCGTAGATCTTGTTATTTTGAATCTGGTGGCACAAACGACACTCAAATCCAAGTCCGTATGACCAACTTATAGGTGTCGTAAATTTGTAAAGTTACACAGGAAAATGGGACCCATCAGGGATTCATGACAGTTGACTCACCAATTGGCCAATGACACGTGGAATTGTAGTATTGGTCTCATAACCCTCCACAAGAGACAAAACAAAAATATATATATTTAATCTCATCCATATAAGAAAAAAAAAATAAAAAATAAAACTATTTACACATATTAAATGTTATTAAATTAACCATATATTAAAATCATATGAAATACATAAAACCATTATGAAACAAAAACAACTTGGTTATATACCATATATGGCGTAATTTAATTATATATGGTTATTAAAAATAACCTAACCTTATTTATGGTGGTTAATGCCAATGGGTTAACAAACCAACGACATTTATGAAAAAAAATGGTGGTGGGGCACATTTATGATGTCAACGAATCCATTGTAAACTATACAATATATATTGTTTTTAAACCGATATATAAATATGGTTTGGGTGGTTAAAATAAATGTTAAATGGTTGGTTATATATATGGAACCTTTATCAATACCAAGATGTTATGTTGTGTAACAGTGATGTTTGTTTTAAACAAAAGATTATAAATAGTGCACCGTTGGGTTTTGAAACCAGACCACCTCCACACAAATTTAGATCACTTAGATCATGGCCAACGGCCCAAAAGGCCAACTTTGTAACTAATGTCAGCGAAAATATTTAAACAATCATTTTTCATTTGATCAGTGACTGGACGGAGGAGTGGAGTAGTGGAACCATGAATTTTGAGAGAATATTTTTTATGTTATGGAGAAATATTTAGATTCCCTTCGAGGCTGAATTTTGATAGTGTTGGAATCATGCCAAGTTTATACTCAAATTACTCAGTTTTTCAAAATGAGTTTGTGAGGATGGTCTTCCATGAGAAATTAGGGAGGGATTATTGCACTTGATGGAGCCCTAACACTAGAGAGAGGAGGCCCTATTTTAACCATTAGAGACCCATGGAGACGACATGGTGACACCCTAGCTGGATTTAGGACCAAAAAGGATGATTTGAGAAACACTCCCCAAATGATGGATGATCTTGGCACACATACACATGTTTCATCCTCCATCACACCATGACATGGCATTTGGAGGCCAAAAAGAGAATTACATCTCACGCATGTGGGAATTAATGGCATGTTTTAGCATTGAGTTAGTGGGTTGGTGTAACTTCCCCTCCCCACATTTACCTGCTTTTACAATCCCTTCGAATAAATATGAAGCCAAGTGCTACTATGATATGACCTGGCGTCCTAGTTCTAGTTATGGAAGTGGGGCCAACAAACTGACAACTTTACTGACATCCCTAAGAGACCACGGACTACTCATTAGGTTGTAATCCCCCCCAGGTGGTCAATCCCTGAGATGAAACCATATTTCACTAACCTAACATCACAACCATACACACAACAAGGCAAGAGTGTGGTTATAGGCCTCTAACCGCACGCATAGGCTTGCTTCCATGCGATTATGACCTAAATTCCCCTGTTTTGTGCCAGTGATTCTAAGATTTGAGCCACTTTTCCAAGCTAGACTCCAAACCACTGCCCAAAATTTCTTGTAACTTTCCAAAATCATATTTAACATGAAAAAAATGATAAACATTCAAAATTGAAACCAAAAATTGACCTAGACTGCCTAGAACACACCAGACATTTCATCAAACATGTGGTAAACACGTGATTTACAGGTAATGAATGCATATTTTATCATAAATTTATGAACTTCATCTAAAAATCACCGAGAATGTCTAATGCCCTCCCAAGTAGTTGCAACAACACTTGTTAGCCTATGCATTCATCAACCATTTGAATACTTATTAAATCATAAACAAGAGCCATGGCTAGAGCACATCATAGAACCATGATTATAAACAACATATAACCAAAATATTAACCATGATAAAACAACCATCAAATAAACATAATAACAAGTACAAGTGCTCATAGATTACATTAGGAAAATATATCTTATCAACTTATGCAAAATCCAACCAAGTCAGGGACTTCCACGTACCACCCGACCACATATTGGGATGAACCAAATATTTCTTCCATCCAATCACCCATGTGCCATATTCCAAGCATGAATGTGGGATCGTATGGGATAAAACCAATACATAATCAACCAAGGAATCCATATGTTAAATCACCTCCACCCTCAAACTACCATGATCTCACCTAAACTGGTCCCGGTATCACAAAACCAAACCATGCTTGGATGCCTCAGAATTTCTTCACCATACCTTGAGGAATATTCATGTCTCCACCCACCTGTTGAGGGCTTCCTGGAGAAAACCGTCTCCACCCCCAACCCTTGGGAATTTTCCGAAGACCACCTCACTCAATTACAAAACCCTCTGAAAATCCAAAGCTCGACCAAGAATGAATCCCATCACACCATGACTATCTAGAAAATGGCAAGGCAAGGTTGTTGCACAAAAATTATCACTTTGACTTCCTGCAATCAATATGAGTCTATCACCACTCATACATACCTCCTTTGCAAGTCTTAAACCTCAGCTCTGCATATCAAGCTTTGAAAATGAGAGAAAGTCCTTAAAAATCTCTAAACTTTGGTTTCGCACTTTCTCTTAGTATTACCTGCGGTACCGCACCCATTGGTCATGTCCCCTGTGCACCTGACCGCTCTGTATCTATGTTTATGGGTGCAAACCCCTGTAAAAGTTAAAAAGGCGTAAGTTTATTCTTAAAACTCACTTTGAGTCAATTCTGGAAGCTTCTAGAGGGAATCTTGCACTGGCAAGTTCACTCCTTGAGAGTTCATGTATCCCATTCCTTAAGGAGCTAACCCCTTGATGTGAGGAGCTTATCCCCTTGAAGAAGGACTCTATCCCTTCAATGGTGGACCTGTAACCTCCTTCCCTTGCACTATAAAATGAAGCTTTGGGCTGGTTACTTTAGAGGTTGAAAGCTGAATATTTTTTAGGGTAAATGATGCTGGAACTTAGTCTTCCTAATTGAGCTTCTGAGAGGAGAGATTACATACCTTTTGATCTCATTGGGAGGAGAGTGAGGCTTGTCAAAGTAGAGGATATTCCTGCTTGGACCCTGGGAAGAGCTTGTACAGCATCAAGGCACCAAGGTTGTAAAGTTCTTCTTTGTCAAAGTTAATACAATCAAGTTTATTTTTCTCAATGAGCTGTGTTTAATGGTTTATTTCATAGACTCCTTGATCACTATGATGAACATGATTTATTATATTAACTATGCAGGTGTTCTTTTATGTGTGCTTGTTTGTGTCTGCAGGTTATGAAAAGGAAACTCTTTGAAACTGTTGGAGCAAGGCTGCCACAAACTAGCGCTGGACTTAAGGTAGGGTCTAAAACACCTCTTAGTTTTTATTAATGAATCGTAATATGTTTAGAGAAAAGTAGATTTGCTTGTTCTGTTTGTTGCTAGATATCAATTGATGCTAGGGAGATGGCTCTTGTCCGCAAGAACGATTTATCCGCTTAACAAATTGGCGACTCCACTGGGGACAGGATTTGATTGTTTCATTTTCCTTTATCTTTGATTCGAGAAACTTGATTTTTTGTTTTTGGTTTTTGCTTGATGTGTGTGGGATTGGGTAGTTTGTCAGTCCTTGATTGATTTTTTAGTTTTTAGAAATTTTTTCGAGGACCACACGTTCTGTTTGAGTTATAGTGCGGACTTGTCCACACTGTTACTTTACTTCACAGAGCGGTACCGCACCTGGTTTCACTGGGGGCCTGCGGACCCTGTCAAAATTTTTGAAAATATTAAAATCTTTTCGTCAAGTTTAGTTTAGGTTCTTTTTGTTACTTTTATCCTCTGCCCAGATCTGCATATATCTTGTCAAAAGTCTCTCATAGGTAAGTTCCATTGGTGTTGTGTTTTGGATGAATTTCTAAAAGTTTTTGCATGCTTGGTTTAATCTTCACTCAGTCTTTGTAGTGACTTGAAACTTAGAAGCCTAAAAGACCTTAGATCACCCTGGAATCTTTTGTCTTCTTGATAAGTCTGGCTGGTTTATGAGATCTTCCTTTGGCGAGAAATAGATTTGTTTCTCTTTGCAAAACTTTGAATGAACTTGGTCATAAGTTGTGAATTTCATTTTTTATAAAAAAACATAGTTGGGTGTTTTTGGTTGATTTGTCTTGTTGAGCGAGTTAATCTTTAGTTTGTTGAATAACTAAGTAAAAACATCCTCAAAAAACATTTGAAGCTTTTGTTTTAATTAGTTTTTAGAAGTTAGATCTCAAGATTAGATTTTTCATAGTTTTGAGTGTGTTTTCTAGAAATTCTAGTTTCTCTTTTGAAACATTGTTTTCTTTAGTTTTGAATGTTGAAACGAAAAGGGATTTATTTCGTGATCATAATTAGTAGCTTCGTTTGAATGTATTGCAAAAAAAAAAAAAAAATCGTTTATATATTGAAGGAAAGTTTTGTTTTTCAAGAAATTGCATTCTTAACTCTTCCTTTAGCTAGAAATTCATTGAAAAGGAAAAGAATTGTTTATCATCTTAGGTGCATTTTTTTAGTGTTTTGGAGTCGAGTCTTCACACCACAAATTTTCATCTCCACACCTTTTGACTTAAGAAACAACCAATAAAATTAACGCTTAATTATTCATCTGGCAATCTTTTTATTTCTAGGGCTCTTATCACCAACATAGCTTAGGCTAATATCTTGGAGTAGAGAGTAATTAACTCTCCAAGATAGTTAAAACAAACAAGTAGTTGATCTTGCAGTAGGAAAAAATTCTGATTGTTACATGTATGCTTTGGGAAGCTCCTCTTAAAGGAGTCAAGCACGAGACCATATCTAAACCAGTGAGGTAATAAATCCTTCCTCATTGGGAGCAATAGAAGATATTCACGTATTAAAAATGGTAAACCTCGGATTGACCATTGTCGAGGATCCTAGGGTCACTTGTTAGTAAACCTTGGATTATGTCAAGGAGCCTTCAAGGGGATTGAGCTTTGTCACTCTGCCCTTGCGTGCGTATCGGATCATAGACTGTTCCCTCAGGTATATTTTGTTTCCGTTGGTAACCTTAGTGGCCATAGTCTATAGGATTCTTTCCTAAGGTGACGGTGGAGGGAAGATCCCACTGTACCTGGAGCAGACGTCGACTATACTCACTTGGACTCTCTGGGGGGTTATCTTCACTCGAGACGGTTTTGTAGAGAAATTTGTGCCAGTCTGTTTCATTAAGCAGGTTGTCAGGGTAACTGTTCCAACCGCCATTTTGTATTGAATTCTGCGAGGTTGGATTTCATCACCAACTAGTGTTTTTGGTACGGAAAAATATTGTTTGTGTGTGTTTTGAACTCCTAGATTGTTAGGTGTGTGATTCAATTGTTTGGTTCTTTAGAGGCTTTAGGTGGTTTTCTTGAGATTTCCTTTGTTTTCGTGTGAAGTAATTAATTAATTATCGTGGCTGAACTACCAAGACAATCCCGTAGACTTCTGGGGCAGCCTCCTGAATATACACCAAGTCAGCTTGAAGGGCTAAGAGCTCTTGTCACACCTAGTGAAAGTAGAGTTGGGTCACCAGAGGCTGGAGAATCATCTTTAATTATTCACCCTGCTCATCACGTTCCAACAACAGAGTATATTTCTGAACCAATTTCATTTTCCGAAGTCACTGGTAGCTTTCTTCTACTAGTGAATTAGTTGAGGAACCTGAAATTTTTGAACCTAAAACCGAACCTGCTGCTACTGCATCCTCAGGATTTGCTTCTCCAGTTTCTAATGGTCCTAGTTCACCCATGGTAGGAATTATTATTACCCAAAATCTTCCTACTGGACTGATTTCCATTGAAGAACTTATTAGTCCGGACGAAGGTATATCTCTCCCTAAAAATCAACCAACTTTAGAACTTAGGGAGTGTGAATCTATTTTTTACAGTCCTTTTCGAAGTGACGCTTGGTACATATCTTTGACGAACTTTTTAGAAAATCTGGGTCTCGCTGCTTCACCATCTCGTATTCCATTTCATCCAACGCCCAGAGGTTATTATCCTCCTTCAAATATGTCAAACGGTCATCCATGTTCTCCCAAAATACGGAAACTTTTTTATATGGCGGTCCTTTTGTTCCGTCTGGGTATCAGTCAGTTTTTGGTACTTTTTCAGGAGCGTCTCCTCAGCCCATCGAACATGGGGTATCAACTAGTCATAACGGAACTCCGTCGTTGAGTGTAGAAGAGATTCTTATGATGTCTGGTGCTATTCCAAATCCGCAACCTCAAGGTAGTCAAATTCCGCCTTGGGTGCAGCCTCAAGGTAGTCAAATTCCGCCTGGGGGGAAACCTCAAGGCAGTCAAATACCGCCTGGGGGCAACCTCAAGGTAGTTAAATACCGCCTGGGGGGCAACCTCAAGGCAATCAAATACCGCCTGGGGGGAAACCTCAAGGACAGTACATGCCTCAAGGTCAACCCCAGACTCAATATATGCCTCAAGGTCAACCTCAGACTCAATATATGCCTCAAGGTCAACCCCAGTATCAATATATACCTCAAGGTCAACCTCAGTTTCAGTATGTGCCTCAAGGTTATCAACCTCAAGTTCAGTACCAATCTCAAGGTTTCCAACCACCTTCTGGTCAACCATTTGTTCAAGGAACTGGAAATGTGCCTTTCAATTCTCAGTACTACACTCAACCTGGTTATGGTCCTCAATATGCTCAACCTGTTATGGGTCCTTACCCCGGAATGAATATGGTGTGGGATCCATCTCAAACTCAACATATTTTGCGACCCAATATGCAGTTGTCATCTCAACCTAGACAACCCATGGTTTCTGGTTCAACCCAGCAACCCGTCCAGTCTACTATTCAAACTTCTACACCTGGTGTAGCTCATCAGTCTGGGCCTAGTTCGCCTCGAACTCCGCCTCAATCAAATATTGCAACTACTGCAGCTTTTGTTCAATCTACCCCACCTACTTCTGGAGTATCGACAACTCTGGTTTCTACTGTTCCTGTACCAACTCCTCATACCTCTTTACCCCAGTCTGGACCTACAATTTAGACTTCAGTTCAGATGCCTGTAGGACAACCTGGTCCAAGTACAGTTGTCACAAGTCAACCTCAATTTACTTATCAACTATACCAGGACAATATCAATACGATCCTGCTATGCAAAGCCCAGTTTATCAGTATCAACCTTACCCTGGGTATACATATCAACAACTTCAATCTCAACAACCCCAGTTTGGTCCAGTTAATCATGGTTTTCCTGGAGGATATAATATTCCGAATGCAAATCCAATTCTAGGTTACCCTGGATATCCTCCTCCTGGAGCTGGTCTTGTGACCCAAGGTTTTCAAGAGCCTAATCGTCAGTTATCGTTCATTGCAACTTTGGATTTACCTTACTTGTCGCGCCTTACGAACGATCCAATTTATTATCTTCCGTACTAGCCGCTAATGCCTAATAAGTTTCCCAGTGATATTTCGAAGTTTGAGGGTAAACCAGGAGAGGATTCTTCAAACCATGTGATGACTTATCACCTCTGGTGTGCATCAAATTCCATTACAGATGATTCAATTCACTTACGGTTTTTTCAACGCACTCTAATTGGTCTCGCGACTAAGTGGTACATTGAGTTGCCACGAAGCTCTTTTTATAATTTTAGTCAGTTAGCTACTTAGTTCTTAACTCATTTTCAGTTGCCTGTCAGATATGACAATGGAACGGAATTATTAACTTCATTAAAACAATCAACGTCTACATATATTTCAGACCATATTCATGAATGACGACGTCGACGACGTTTAGTGAAAGTTTTTATCCCGGATCAAAATTTGGCAGAACGGTTTGTTAAATCATTATTACCTAAAATCATTGAGGATGTAGCTAAGGCAGGACTAGTTACTGAGGAGCAAGTAATTCCTCAAGCTCAGTACCTTGACCTCGTTTATACGCAGTCGAGTACTTTACACGAAAAAATTCTCGATCTTCCCAAACAAAATCAAATAACAGCAACTCCTTCAGGGTCTCATGCAGCTGATGGTATGATTGGTACAGTTAATACCAAGAGTAAGAAGAAATATGCAAAGAATTCTTCTCCTATTATAACTTTACCAGATTCCCTGACCGGAGAAGCTTTCGTTGAAGTTCCTGCCGATATTCATGTTTTAGAATCTTCTACAGCTAAATCTAAATCGGCGGTGAAAAGAAAGGGAAGAAGAAAAATAAACAAAACGCAAAAGAGAAACCAGAAAAAACTGAATCTACTGACAAGAAATGTAAACCTCGCTATCCTTGTCTCATCTGTGACGAGGAGCATTTTACAAGAGATTGTCCACATCGAGTTGAGGTTTCGAAAATCGTCAAAGGTTCTCAAACGCCTGCTGTCTTGAAGGATCCTTTTCCTAGTCAAGATAGTAAGATGATAGGTTCTTCCTCAAATGCTTCAGAAGAACCAATTATGATGATGTCCCATGTCAGGATTGCGACACGATCGCAAGATTGTGGAAGTAAGAATCCTGTTGGTGGTAAGGAACCAAAATCTTCTAGTTCAAACCCATCAACTTCAACTCCTCCTGGTTTCGATCCGCTACAGATCGAGAAACCTAATCCAAACTTAGTAATCAAACCGCCTGCTAAAGGTATACTTCAGAAGTCAGCTTTCAATCCACATGTGAGAGCTGCTCAGAACTATAACATTGTTGAAGATTTAGCTATCCCCTTCAGCAATGTCGGCTTTGGAGGTGCTGCAATCATGTCTAGCACAACGTAAATTGCTTTTGTATGCTATAGGAGTTGTTGATCTTCAGGATTCCAATCTTATAATCTTCGATTTAGAAAATAGTACACCTCGCTTACCTCATCAAATGGCTTTCCAGATCCCAGTGTTAGTCAAAAACATGCCTTGCTTTCGGACTGTGATTGATGAGGGAGCTTCAACGTGTATTATGTCGATTCAGTGTTGGAGATCGCTTGGTTCTCCTACACTCAATCAATCCCCGACAATTTTAAAGGCTTTTGATGGTCGGGGGTTTCATCCTTTTGGCATTTTGCAAGATTTACCTATAGGGGTAGAAGGAAAAACTGTTAATCTAGATGTGGAAGTGGTTGGTCCTACGCTATGATTGTTGTTGTTTCATCGGTCTTTTGGCTTATTAAATTCCCTCATAATGGAAAGATCATTACAATAGATCAGCTAAATTACTTTTCATCTGACCCAGCCTCTTCTGGGAGTATTCAACATGTCGGTAAAACAGTTATCCCTTATAAGGATGTTGGGGTGGGATTAATTAAAGATTTTGGTTTACTAGGAAATTTTGCTTTTCCTCCTCCTAACGTATCACCTTCATTTGCAACCATTCACAGGATTTCATCGAATACTATTGCTTTTGATGATCCTTGGATCGTACCTTCCGATTCCGAGGTGGAATCATTTGGTGATGCCATGCCCTTGATTCCCTTTGAAGTTGCATATCATGTGGTATATTCGTTTTCTGACTCTAATTCAACCGGAATTGATCCAATGAATGTGGTCCATGGGGAGTCACTTTCAATCTCAACCTTAGATTCAACAACTTTTTCTGAACCTGTTCACATTGATGAGCAGATTCGTGAACTTTTCTCTATTGATGATTTACCATGGGAAGATCTTCATCATCGATCTTCGTTTTTACCTAAGCTTGATCATTTTGAAAATGATTTCTCATCTATTTTTACCACTGATTATGTCAAGGAATCACAGAATCCATTGCAACATCCTGATTCTGAGTTGAATTTGGAAAATATTTCTCGAACAATTCCTATTGACATTTCAGTGAAACCTGGTATTATTGAAAATATTCATATAGGTGCTTCTTGTACGAACAAGGAAATCCAAACTTATAAAGCCCTATTTCAAGAATTCTGTGACATGTTTGCCTGGTCATACAAAGAAATACCAGGAATCGATCCATCAATTGTTGTCCATGAAATCAAAACTTACCCGGATGCTAAACACGTCGGGCAACGTTTGTGTCAGATACACCCAAGAAAAGCTGCTGCTATTAAAGTTGAAGTTGAGAAATTACTTCGAGCAGGTTTCATATATCCAATTCCTTTAACGGATTGGGTATCGAATATTGTTCATGTTAACAAAAAGCAAGGAACGATAAGAATATGTATTGACTATGGGGATATTAATCGAGCTTGTCCTAAAGACAATTATCCAACTCCCTATATCGATCAAATAATTGATGATTGTGCCGGTAGTGAAATGTTCTCCTTTATGGATGGATTTTCCGGTTAGAATCAAATTAACTTACTCCCTGTTGATCAATCAAAAACGGCTTTCATTTGTCCATGGGGGACCTTTGCTTATTGCAAATTACCTTTTGGGTTGAAGAATGCAGGAGCAACTTTTCAACGGGCTATGTCTTACACATTTCACGACATCAAGCACATTGTGCAGCCTTATCTCGATGATTTACCTACTCATTCATTACGAAGAGCCGATCATCTCACTCATTTACAAGCCACCTTTATGAGATGTAGGCATTATCGAATTAGGTTGAATCCACACAATGTGTTTTCTGTATAGAAACAGGTCGATTACTGGGATTTTTTGTTTCAAAAGCTGGCATTCGTGTCGATCCCTCAAAGGTTGAAGCCATTGCCAAATCACCTCCGCCTTCGACTCTTCGCCAAATCCAAATTTTGCAAGGGAAAGCAAACTTTTTACACCGATTCATTCCTAACTACGCCGAGATAATGAAAGGTTTTACCAATTTGTTGAAATGGAACACTCCATTCTTTTGGGATGAGATAGCTCAGAAATCTTTTGATGCACTTAAACCCACGTTGACCCATGCACCGTTATTGCATCCTCCCAACTACAACCAGGACTACTTTTTGTACCTCGCCGCTTCTCATTCCACCATTGGGATGGTTTTAGTTCAGGAAGATGAATTCAACGTTGAACATGTGATTTACTATCTTAGTCGAACTCTGAATCCGATTGAGCTTAAATATTCACATGTGGAGAAATTGGCCCTGGCAGCTGTTCAAGCTGTCCAGCGATTTCGTCACTACATTCTACAATGCAAAACCACAGTAATTTATGACTGTAACCATATGACGTATATTTTGACTAAACAATTACTAGGGGGCAAGTATTCCAAATGGATCGTTATCCTGTAGAAATTTGACCTGGAATTTGAAAAATCCAAGTCAAAGAAGTCTTTGGTTTTCGCGGAATTAATGTGTGATTTCCCATGTACTGATACCGAAACTGTGACAGAAGAATCCCTTGTGGATGAATCTTTATTTCTTATCAGTACTCTTGATCCATGGTATGGGGATATAATTGTCTATCTCCAAACCCAATCTTTTCGGCCTGAAATCTCACGATCTCAGTGAAAGAAAATACGTTTCCAATCCCAACAGTACAGAATTATTGGAGATACACTCTATCGTCGTGGGGTGGATTCTGCTTTCCGTCGTTGTTTAACTCATGAGGAAGCTGAAAAGGTTTTGACTGACTGTCACTCTGGAGCGTGTGGCGGTCATATTTCTGGGTATGCCACAACCCAAAAGATATTGCGCGCTGGTTATTTCTGGCCATCCTTATTTAAAGATTGTATCAATGCAGTCCAGAAATGCCACAATTGCCAAAATTTTTATCGAAAAATGCATGCTCCACCTGCTCCTATCCACCCTATAATTCTCGTTGGTCCTTTCGCAAAATGGGGTATCGATTTTATTACATGTAACCCTCACTCGGCCGGAGGGCATGCGTATATCATCCTTGCGGTAGATTATTTTACCAAGTGGGCTGAGGCGATGCCTACATTTTCGGCAGACGGCAAAACTGCTGCTATTTTCATTTTCAATCATATAATTGCTAGGTTCAGTGTTCCTCAAGCGATCATCACTGATCATGGAAGTCATTTTCATAACATCATGATGACTGAACTAACAAATCAGCTTGGCCTGCGTCACGATAGCTCTACTCCATATTACCCACAAGCTAATGGTCTGGTTGAGGCAATCAACAAAGTTCTAGTCACCATGATCCGACGAATCATTGGTATTCATCAGTCGAACTGGCATAACATGTTATTTTTAGCGCTTTGGGCGTATCGAACCTCAGTCAAAACATCAACAGGTTTCACTCCTTTTCAGCTTGTTTACGGGTTGGAAGCAGTGTTACCCATTGAATGCGAAATACCACCATTGCAAATAGCCATAGAATTACTCCTAGCCACTTCCGAAGAGGAAAAAAGTTTGTTGTACTTAGCTCAATTAGATGAGAATCGACGTGATGTTGCATTAGCAATGGAGACTCATGCAAAACAGATAAAATCTTAGTATGATCGTAATGTTACACCTCGTAATTTTTTGGAACGGGACCTAGTTTTGTTATACGATCAAGCGAACAGTAAGCTAGGGGATGGAAAATTCGTACCCATGTGGCATTGTCCTTTTGTTGTTAAGCGTAAGCTGGCCAAAGGGGCCTATGAATTAGTAGATTTGACGGTGTCTCTTTAAGTAGACCCGGAAATGGGCTTTATCTGAAAACATATTATGCTTAGAGTTTGGTGTGGAGATTCTTGTTAGAATAGTTTCTTTCTAGTTTGTGTGTTTTAGATTAGAAAGTGTGCTTAGTTTAGAAAGTGTGTTATCATTATTCCTGCTTATCTTGGTTTTACTCTTGATATTGCAGATGTCAACGTCTTCTCAAACATACATTGGTTTTGTTGATGGTGCTTGTCGTAGTACACGGAATATTTTTTCCGCAGCTTGGGTTATCAATTCACCCTCTGACGAGTTAGTATCTATGCATGGGGTAAGCCTTGGTCAAACAACAAATAACATTGCAGAGCATAGTGCAGTGATTGAGTTATTATCTGAATCCATCTCATTTGGGATTCGGAGTTTGATTGTAAGGTTAGATTCTGAACTCGTTGTATTACAGCTCAACAGGGTTTGTGCCATTAGAAATCTAGTGTTATTAAGATTATTTTTGAGAGTTCGTCTTTTGGAACGTGAATTTGACTACATTGAATATCAACATATTCCAAGATATTTAAACACATTAGCAGATGCAGTTGCTTCTCAAATGTTAAATAGACATTTGCAATAATCAAGACAGTAAATTTAAAAGCATTCCATAAATATGTTATACAAGATAGCCAGTAATAGTGATATACCATAGCATAGAAATGTGTCAAATATACATCGTCTTCGATCACAGGTTGAAAAACACCTTATGATCGGAAAAAATGATAGCACAAAAAGATATAAATGTCATATGAAGTCTACAAAGGCGATCATCCTATCCCTGATGATGATCACGATAAGAACCACTGCTCGGTTACCCTACAAAGGCTCCTGAAAGGTCTGGACCCAATCACATAGCGCTGAAGCCTAGAGGAATATCATCTATACTAGTCTGTGAATCACTGTCAAGCGCCTAGATGACTCTCCAATTCGGCAAGGTCTCTGCTGATTGGTCATGTGGGGTGGTGTCGCAGCAGCAAGGTTGTCTCTCTCATGGGCGGGGAGCGGCTGGTTGCCGTGGACCCACATCTACATTAAAACTTTTTACTATTCAGTTTTTGGAAAAAAAAAAAAAAAAAAAAAAAAAAAAAAAAAAAAAAAAAAATAAAAAAAAAAAATTAAACATTAGTTTTAAAATTAGTTTTAAAATTTAGAAAATGTTGAAAATAATTTTACCTGTATCATCCCATTGCTCTCCTAGTGGAAGATCCATGTTTGGATCACCACGATAATCCATCCCAGCATATGGAAAGTCTTGTATCACGAAAAGTTAGTTTCCCAACCAAAGAAAATACTCAGGTGAGAATCGAACAACCTCTGTGCCCTCCTCAAGATGACGGACCATGACTGCAACCCAGCGCATAATCCTAGGATCTCAGGGAAGTCCAGCCTCAACAGAAAGATGTTGTGGAACCAGCATAGGTACCCTCTCTAGGCCAAAGATCACAACTAAGAAACCATATCCAAAGTTCTTTAGTTGTCCATTCTTTGCCCTAGTCAGTCGGCCTTTCACATTGGCCAACACGACATCGCACCAGTTGAAGATGGTGCCTCGGAAGCAGTCTACTGTCATACGCATTTGGGAACCGGTAGCTAGATGCAATGTTGCGCTCCCGCATAGTTTGGTGACAGTAAATGCGATCACTTTAAGTTCAGGACAGGATATGGTCTTAACATCTACCCGTTTGTCCGCAGTTTGGATATTGCAAAACTCTAGTCGGAGACTAGCGACAGACAGGCCACCTGTCCTAGATCCGAATAGAGATAATCCTTCACCTCTCCTGGGCAAATCAGTTAGAAAATAAATGTCCTCTGGCTCGATTTCGAGCTGGTGACCACCAATTATGAAACATTGGTCTTGTGTGCTCCACCTGTCTACTAGCCATTGTAGAAAGTCTACCTAAGCCCTCATGCCAGGTATGGCCCAGAATTTCAATAGTTTGCATGCTCTTAAAGCCTGTATTGAAGGTGGATGGAGTAATGCGGCTTGATCCACATCTTCATGTTCTCTTTCCCGCGAAACAAGCATCTATATGCATTGCAAAATACGCGGTTTAGAATATTGCAATTTCAAAACATTTGGGTGGAAATGCAAATAGATAGGGTTTCAAAACGCGTTTCGCGGCGTCCGCACCCGCCAGGTTAGGGATAGTGCGTAGGTTCGCACTCGTCCTTAAAGGCAGGTGCAAGACCCCGACTTTTTCTTATGTGCGAAAAAGTCGGGGTTCGCAGGGTACACATGGTACGCCTGCGCAACCACCGTGAGCGATTTTTAACCAAAAAATTTCCCTAAAAATGAATTTTAAAACCCTAAAAATGAAAATGAAACGGTTGAAATGCAAGTCAGGGATGATGTGGATTACCTAAAGAGGACGGTTCTCGAATCTAGCGGTCAGATTTTCCGCAATCTTCAAAGGAAGTTTTCTTACCAAAAGCTCTTACTTTTCACTCTGAAGTCAAACGGTAAAAATGAATTTGCAAAAGCTCTTTTTATAAGATTTTTTGAATAGATGAATTTTTAATTTGTTTATTTTTCACTTTAAAAATGTCACTTTTGATGCATTTTTATTAATTTTAAACAGATATGAGTAATGTTTGCAGTTTTTGTGCAGAATATTGGGTTTTCAGGGAGAATTGATCATTTTCAACAAAAAACATAGGAGTCATGTTTAAGCTCTTTTCTAACTCGTAAAATATGAAAAGATTGCCGAGTTTTTCTTTGTAGACTCGTTAAAATGGAATTAAAAGGACGGTCCACTTACAGCTCTTTTCTGGCCGTATAAACATGAAAAGATTGCCGGACTTTTGTCGTTTCAAGTTCGATATTGGTAATAAAACGACGTATTTTCGATCGCTTTTTTAACTTTTCATATTGAAGGCACTAATTATGAAAAGTACTCCTTGATCGTAATGGTCAAGCAGTTCTCTCAAGTATTATTTTATACTTTTTCGGGCTTGGGAGACACAAATTTACGAAAAAGGACAATCATGGAGTTTTCTTAAGTTTTTCTTCTGACTCCCTAAAATTGAAAAACACCAAGTTTCTCCTATACAGGACTCGTTAAAATTTAACAGTAAAGGACCTGTTCAATTTCAAACAGGAACGGACCACTCCTTAGGGTTCAAATCCTAAACTAAGTTGGACTCATCCAAAGAATGAGCTTATAACCAAGCAAATGTTATCCTCCTCGAGCTTGTCAAAAATAAAGAGGTACTTGCTAGAAATGGTGGGGGAAAAGAGAGAAAAATGAACCTGATTGTTATACTTTGTCTTTTTAAAAGCAGTTAACCACTCTTGAACAGGACACTTTTCGTTCACCTGGGTTGGGAAATCCTTTGCCTAACAGTTAATCAAACCATATTGAAAGTCTTCAGCTGGTTTCTGGGTATTAGCTTTCGGTCAATTGTCACCAAACCATCTGCAGTGTTGTTATGTGTTCAAGAGGTCAGTTCAAATAAACCATTCATTTGCAAAATATCTGTCATCCATCTTGACCATCCCTGAGTTAGCCTTCCAAATACATTTCTTCAAACTTGATCTATGATCGTGTTGTGGCTTGTCTACGACGGATCACTTTCTATCGACTTCAACTCATTATCTAGAAAGATGATCTAGAAATCGTCAGTACCTTGGAATCTGCATGCCTCAATGGCAGGTTTCTCGCCTTTGATGACAGGTTACATCATTGACCTTCGATCAAAGGATTCTGTGATGTGTTCGACATCGACTCATTTATTCACATTTCATGGATTGTACTGAGTACTTTGAGGGCCATTGACATTATTAGTGGTTCCTCTCACACTTGTTAACAATTTACATCATTGACTCGTAATCAAGTGGTTTCTACCGTGTTCGACTTCGACACATTCATTCACAGGGATAGAATCATACTAGTTTGGCAAGCAGAAATGAAAACCCTGAATCTAGTTTCCACCATCCAGGCTGCGAGGAATTTTGTTATTCATTATATAGTGGACTATTCATAAATAGATGGTTGCACCCATACTGTGTCTACATATGTCTATACTTGTGATGTACTACTAAATCATTCCTGTATCAGAGCAGTTTAGATAGTTTCTAGTTAGTTTTGATCTGAGTATGGGAATGCCTACCTCAGCAATGATATGATTCATATATATATATATAAATATATAAATATTATATATATATATATTATATATATATATATAATATATTTATAATTATAATGCCATTTGAAAATGTTTTTTACAGGTTCCAACTGGGGTATCCATAGGAAGATCCTTGAAATGATAAAGTACTTCACTCTTCGTAGATGACAAAAACCATCCTCATCTATTACAGACTTCGCTCTTTAGGGGGAAATCTGTTGCACAAAAATTGTCACTTTGACTTCCTGCAATCAATATGAGTCTATCACCACTCATACATACCTCCTTTGCAAGTCTTAAACCTCAACTCTGCATATCAAGCTTTGAAAATGAGAGAAAGTCCTTAAAAGTCTCTAAAACTCTGGTTTCGCACATTCTCTTAGTATTACCTGTGGTATCGCACCCATTGGTCATGTCCCCTGTGCACCTGACCGCTCTGTATTTGCGTTTATGGGTGCGAACCCCTGTAAAAGTTAAAAAGGCGTAAGTTTATTCTTAAAAACTCACTTTGTGTCAATTCTGGAAGCTTCTAGAGGGAATCTTGCGCTGGCAAGTCCGCTCCTTGAGGGTTCATGCATGCCATTCCTTAAGGAGCTAACCCCTTGATGTGAGGAGCTTATCCCCTTGAAGAAGGACTCTATCCCTTCAATGGTGGACCTGTAACCTCCTTCCATTGCACTATAAAATGAAGCTTTGGGCTGGTTACTAGAGAGGTGGAAAGTTGAATATTTTTGAGGCTAAATGCTGCTAGAACTTAGTCTTCCTTATTGAGATTTTGAGAGGAAAAATCACATACCTTTTGATCTCATTTGGAAGAGAGTGAGGCTTGTCAAAGTAGAGAAAATTCTTGCTTGGACCCTGGGCAGAGCTTGTACAGCATCAAGGCACCAAGGTTGTAAAATTCTTCTTTGTCAAAGTTAATACAATCAAGTTTACTTTTCTCAATGAGGTGTGTTTAATGGTTTATTTCATAAACTCCTTGATCACTATGATGAACATGATTTATTATATTAGCTATGCAGGTGTTCTTTCATGTGTGTTTGTTTGTGTTTGCAGGTTATGAAAAGGAAACTCTTTGAAGCTATTGGAGCAAGGTTGCCACAAACTAGCGTTGACCTTAAGGTAGGGTCTAAAACACCTCTTAATTTTCATTAATAAATCGTAATATGTTTAGAGAAAAGTAGATTTGCTTGTTCTGTTTGTTGCTAGATATCAATTGATGCTAGGGAGATCACTCTTGTCCGCAAGAACGATTTATCCGCTTAACAAAGGTTGAAACCACTGTCACACCAGATAAAATTTGTGCCAATGACAACAAATGAACCAAATAAATAAATGCATGAACCATGCATTCACACCTCAGCGGAAATCACACATGCAACCTATTACCTACAAAATATTTTTTTTGAAGTTGTTGATCCAACTTCCTCCTTGCTTTCCTTTGCTCTCATTTGCTTTTCTTTTCCTTTCTTTACTTGTTTGATTGTTTTTCCTCTTGGAGCTCTCTTTCTCTCAAAACTAATCCAAAGTAAAACTAACAAAAGTTGTGAATTGGTTCTCTGATACATTTTTATTATTGATGTCTCATTTTTCTTCATTTTCCTTCATTTTCCTTCTAATTTCCTTAGAATGCAAATTTGTGTCTCTTCACCTCCCTTTTCTCTTGTTTTCCTTTATTTCTCATAAATAAGTGTCAATTATTGCCTCTTTCCCTTTGCCAATTTCCATAGCCATAAATAAACCAAAAGTGATGCCCACTATAGTTTTTTCCCAACATTCATCTTGGAATATGTGTTAGATGACCTTAGTCTTATTTTGCCTTTATTATCCTTTATTACATGAAACTTTACCCCAAGGTTGTTACACTTGGTTTGTAACCCAAGGATTATTTGTTGTTAGACTTGTTTAAGGGGTCTTCATTAACTAAATTTAGTTAAGGTAGACCTTAAAAGTAGAGGTCACTTCATTATTGTATCTCATCATCACTTGTGGAGTATCTCAACCTCCCTAAAGGATTTCGTCCTAGCTATTGTGACTTGTATTCTTATGGACACGTGATCTATTGTGGATAATTTTGCTTTTGGAGACTAGTTCTTGTTGTGGAGACTTCACTTTGGGATAATAAAGGACTTGTTCATACATATCATGTAAGTATTTTTTTTAATATCCATTTTAGTGGTTATTACATGAATGGTTGTTGCTAGGGTTTCTATGATTTTGTTAATTTGAATATGTTTCTATAAAATATTGGCAAAGTATTGAATGTTTTAACTAAATAATGTATGGAATCCCTTGAATGATCTTCGTGTAAGCTCTCCTCGTGAATTTTTCTTATCATAAAGTGGTAGGTAGAGTTTTCAAAATTAGGGTTTTTCTTTCCCTTACTCCATTCTAGGGTTTGATACTTCCACTAGTAGGTTTCCCTTAGACTCCATCACCCAACGATCAAGCACTGGCATCCACAAAGGTGATCACACATCATAGAAAAACTTTTCAAATCTTATTCCTCTCTTTCCCTTACAATTTTCGCACTTCAAGGCAAGTCGTTAGGTTGGGGTATAGGGCCAAATTCAAGAAAGAGGAATGTGTTAGCTTGTCGTGAGGTTATATACGTGGAATGAGTCTCATTGCATCAAAAATCAAACATTTTCCACCATTAATATTTCCATTTTAGGGTTGACACGACAAGCCATAGGTAATTTTGCCTCAGGGAAACCCTAACCTAACCCTAGGCTTCAACTTAGGGATTTTTTTAAAGCTTGTTGCTCCAATTATTGATCAAATCATTATTTAACAAGTCTTTTATTGGTTTTCGTACCTTAGTAAGCATTTATCCTTGCGCATTCATTAAAATCTAGGCCAAAAGTACCTTGGATAGGCTTCTTGAAGTGCACATTTTTCCTTGTCTTTGTTGGATTGAGCCTTGTCCTTAAATTGAGTGCC